>CM075492.1:2580000-2867500 GCA_037950675.1 Hypophthalmichthys molitrix | reverse complement strand
AGCCATAATACATATGGTGCAAATCTGATAATATTTAAGTGTTGTTAGATTATTACTTATTGTACTTGTATTTTTTGTAAAGATTAAGAATGTTTATACTATAATTATATATGCTTTTATTATGTCCTTGCTAACTGATGAGGTGATTAAAAGCGTCACATCCGGGTTAGTGGATCGTAAGCAAGTGACGGAGTGATACAGTTTTTGAGCGTGGTTCCATGTTGTGTTGTTATATAAAGTTTAAAAGGTTGTTCCTGCTTTGCAGTACAAAATAAACAAGAATCAAAAAGGAATATAACGACTTGGATGAGTTCGTCGCGTCAGACTGGTTGCTTTGATCGAATGGTACATTTTCAAACTTGGATACTAGTGAGTGCCATTACATCTAGTCAAAAACTTTGCTCTGGAAGGACGATCGCTGAACGGATTGTAGACTTCTGGGACTACTGTTTTTTCTAACAAGGACTAATTGGTGATCGTCAACATCAAAGGATTAAGCGATTGCATGAACGCGTTTGGTGGATGCACGTCGATTATGGAACTACGCATGTGGAGCGCACGAGACATTTAAAAGTTATGGCGCATGGTTCAGTCTGTTGGAATATCCTGTTTGAAGGACATTGTACATAAACAGGTACTCTTTGAACAATTTGCGGGAAATATTTTCTTTTTTTTTTTTTTTTAAGAGGATTGATGACTGTTTCATATAGTTTGTGCGCTGATTTTGCAAAATGGACGACGATGACTCAGCAGATTGCAGCATCGATTTTCGCCACGAGGTGGCAGAAACTGCATTACAAATGGCAGAAACTTCCGACGTCAGACCGAAAAGGACGCTTCATTTAACTGAAAGGGCATTAGAATTGAAGCTGCACAATCTCATAAAGAACAGAAGATCAAAACTTGGCCAAATTACCAAGTTAATGAACGAAATTGATGGTCTTAAAGATGATGAGAGGAATCTGAATAACATTGAGGAAAAGCTTCAGAAGGACTTTTCAGAGTTGAATAAAGAATTCAATTGCCTCAATACTGAATTAGGAATGCTTCTGTCTGAAGAAGAAAGAAAAGCAGATCATGAGAACTGGCTTCAGCATAAAGTTGCATATATTGAGGAGTTTGTAAAACAGACTCAAACTTGGATTCTTACAACCAAAGATAAGATGGAAGCCTTTAATATTGGACCTGAAGACAGTGTTTCAGTTGCTTCATCACAAAGACACAAAAAGAAATATGGGTCCATTGCTGGACGAATGTCAAATGTATCCAGTCGCAGTTCATGTTCTGCAGCTCACCTTAAACAAGAAGCAGAACATGCAGCATTGTTAGCCCGTGCTGCCGCTTTGAAAAAGAAGCAATCCATTGAACAAGAGGTGGCGAAATTGAAGGCAGAACAGGAGCAGCTGGAGATGGACACAGAAGTTGCAGCTTCCTTTGCCAAGCTCAAGGTACTTAAAGACAATGACCTCCTGTCTGACAATAAGAGTGACTGTCAATCAAAACATGCAGATATACATTGTAAAAAGGAACAGAAAGACTCTTTCCTTGTGGAACAGCATAGTAAAAGAGACGTGACACCACCACCTTCTCAGAGAACCCACAGTACAAGATCTAGAAAAGAACTTGTTAAAGACAGCAGTTCTGGAGAACATGAAGGTAATTTATACAGAGTGATGCAACGACAGAATGAGATCACTGAGATGTTTGTTAAACAGCAAAATCTGTCTCATTTGCCACAAAGAGACATTCCAGTGTTCACAGGAAATTTGATGGAATACAGAACCTTTGTCAGAGCTTTTGAACATGCTGTCGACACCAAAACAGAGAGTGCAAGAGACAAATTGTACTATTTGGAACAGTACACTGGTGGAGAAGCCAAAGATCTTGTCCATAGTTGTGTTCATATGGAACCTAACAAAGGCTACAAAAAAGCTTGGGACCTTTTGCACAAAGAGTTTGGTGACGAGCTGAAAATAGCCAGTGCCTATATAGACAAAGTGCTGAATTGGTCACATATAAAATCAGAGGATGGAAAGGCATTGAAAACGTATGCACTTTTCCTTATTGGATGTCGAAATGTAATGGAAGATCTTGATTATATGGATGAAATGGACAATCCCACAAATATCAGAATTGTCATCTCAAAGCTTCCATTCAAGTTGAAAGAGAAATGGAGAGGTAGAGCATTTGAAATTCAAGAACAACGTGGAAGGAGAGCAAGATTTGCGGACCTTGTGGATTTTATTGACAGAGAAGCTAAGGTGGTCACGGATCCATTGTATGGAGAAATTCAAAGCTTTTCTGTAGGTAGTGAAGGAAAAGGAAAGACCACATCTGTCAATATTAAAGTTCCAAAGAAAATTCCACAAAAAAGTAGCAGCTTTGTCACTGCCATTAATCCATTTGGAAAGGAAGAACCTGACTCTGCTGCAAAAAGAACCTCAGTTGTGACTGTCAGTGCATTTGAGAAACCATGTTTGTTTTGTCAGAAGAACCACACACTGGAGTCCTGTGGTAAATTTGTAGAATGCTCTTCCAAAGAAAGAATTGACTTTTTGAAGTCAAAAGGCTTATGCTTCGGATGTCTGACATTGGGTCATCTTAGTAAGGACTGTCGAAAAAGAATGATATGTCAACAATGTTCACAGAGACACCCTAGCATACTTCACATTGATAAGAAGGATGATCAAGTACACAAGCAAAAGAAAGAAGACAGCACAGAGGAAAAAAGTGTATCCTCTGCTCTGGTCTCACTTGAAAAAGAAGCATGCGCTGGTACCGGGGCCGGAGAAGGTGAGTCCATTCTTGCAATTGTGGCAGTAAAAGTCAAATCCAAAAAGAGTGAGAAAACTTTGGAGACGTATGCCTTCATGGATCCAGGTAGCTCAGCTACGTTTTGCACAGAGACATTGATGAAACAATTGAATGTTAAAGGAAGGAAAACAAAAATACTGCTTCGAACAATGGGACAAGAAAGGCCAGTGGATAGCTATATTGTGTCTGATCTAGAAGTATGTGGACTGGAAGAAAAAGAATATATAGATCTCCCAAGAGTTTATACACAGAAAAGTATTCCAGTAAGAAGAGAAAACATTCCCTCACAACGACACATAGAGAAATGGCCTTACTTGAGTAAAGTGTGCCTTCCCACTATTGATGCAGAAATTGGTTTGTTGATAGGAACCAACATTCCTAAAGCACTGGAACCTTGGAAGGTCATTAATAGCAAAGGAAATGGTCCCTATGCAATAAAAACTGCATTGGGTTGGGTAGTAAATGGACTCAGCAAAGAAACTGATAGCTGTTGTGTAGAAAAGGAAATGCGGCCAGCCATTGCTGTCAACCGAATTTCTGTAGAGAGTATTGAACATCTGTTAGTGCAGCAGTACAATACAGAATTTGCAGAACGCTACAGTGAAGACAAACCTGAGATGTCACAGGAGGACCGCCAGTTTATGAGGTTTGTTGAGAAGTCAACACAATTAGTAGATGGACGCTACTGTGTTGGCTTACCAATGAAAAATGAAACTGTGAAAATGCCAAATAACCGCAGTGTCGCACAACAACGTGCTAACAGTTTGAAAAGAAGGCTGAGCATGAACCCAGACTTGCATGAGGATTACAAGACCTTCATGAATGATATCATAACAAAAGGTTATGCAGTCCAAGTTTCAAAAGAGCAACTAAATCGTGAAGATGGCAGAGTGTGGTATATTCCCCACCATGGAATATACCATCCTAAAAAACATAAGATTCGTGTAGTCTTTGATTGCAATGCAGCTTATCAAGGAACCTCACTGAACAAACAGCTGCTCCAGGGACCTGATCTCACTAACTCTCTGGTAGGAGTTTTGATTAGGTTCAGACAAGAACCAGTGGCCATAATGGCAGACATAGAGTCTATGTTTTATCGAGTAAAAGTTCCAGACAAAGACGCAGACCTGCTACGTTTCTTATGGTGGCCAGAAGGTGATTTGACACAAACCCCTGTGGAATACAGAATGGTTGTGCATTTGTTTGGGGCCACATCTTCCCCAAGTTGTGCATCCTATGCCCTTAGGAGAACGGCAGAAGATGCTAGAAATAAAGTACCTCAAGAAGTAGTGGACACAGTGTTGCAGAACTTTTATGTCGATGATTATTTGAATTCTGTGTCAGCAGAGAGCCATGCTATTCTCTTGACAAAACAGCTCAGAAACCTGTGTGCTAATGGTGGCTTCCGTTTGACCAAGTGGATTAGTAACAACAGAGCAGTCTTGTCTTCCATTCCCACAGAAGACAGAGCTAAAGAAGTCAAAGACCTAGACTTGAGTCACAGTGTCTTACCTATGGAAAGAGCTCTAGGAGTCCAGTGGTCCACTGAAACTGACATGTTCACATTTAAAGTGCAGATACAAGCAAAACAATCAACCAGACGAGGAATTCTATCTGTAGTGAGCTCAGTATACGACCCTCTTGGATTTCTGGCACCTGTCATTTTGCCAGCTAAACAACTTCTGAGGAACCTATGTAAAGATAAAAAAGGTTGGGATGAAGAGATACAAGATGATCAAGAACAAAAGTGGTGCAACTGGCTCTTGGACTTAAAACAACTCTCTAAGTTTACAGTGCCCAGATGTATCAAACCAGCAAATTTTGGATCTACAAAACTGGCTCAACTGCATCACTTTGCTGATGCTAGTGAAAATGGATACGGTACAGTGACTTATATCTTGCTAAAGAACGAAAAGGGTGACAAACACTGTTCCTTTCTAATGGCCAAATCAAGGGTAGCACCTTTAAAACAGATCACAATACCCCGAATGGAATTAACTGCTGCTGTTGTTGCCGTCAGAGTTGACAAAATTATGAGACAAGAGTTACGGTTGAATCTTGAAGAATCAGTCTTTTGGACAGATAGCATGACTGTGTTGAAGTACATTGAGAACCAGAATACTCGGTTTAAGACCTTTGTAGCTAATCGTCTAGCAGTCATTCAAGAATCAACTACAGCAAATCAATGGAGGTATGTCAACACAACACTCAATCCAGCAGATAGTGCGTCCAGGGGCATGAGAGCCGAAGCATTCATCAGATGCGAGAGTTGGATACAAGGACCAAGTTACTTGTTGGAGGATGAAAGCGAATGGCCAAAAAGACCAAATGACATTGGGAAGGTTGCTAATGATGATGCTGAGGTCAAGAAACCTACTTTAGTTAATGCTACAGCTGTGGATAAAAGTGTTGACGCTGTGAACATGCTTATCAACTACTACTCCAAGTGGCATCAACTGAAAAGAGCAGTAGCCTGGTTTATGCGGTTAAAAGAGTTGTTGCTATGCAAGCAAAAAAAGAGAAAGGAATTAAAGGATGCAATACATCAGAGTGAAAGTAACCCTGGTAAATGCAACATTCTCCTCAATCAAAAGATGCAAAAACACAAAGAAGTATGGTGGAGTGATGCTCTTACTGTGGACGAACTAGAGAGAGCTGAGATGGAACTCATTCGTTTCACTCAAAGAGAAAAGTATGCAGATGAAATTGCAACTTTACAAAAGAATAAAGCTCCAGTTAAAAAGAGTAGTTCTATCTACAAACTGGATCCAATTCTTATAGATGGAGTGTTGAAAGTAGGAGGTAGATTGAATAAATCTGCTCTGTCGGAAGAGGCCAAACATCCAGTTATTTTGTCTAAAGACTTGCGCATTGCCAATTTGATTCTCCAACATATACATCAAGAACTTGGACATAGTGGTAGGAACCACATGCTTGCAAGACTGAGACAAAAGTACTGGATTCCAAAATCTAATTCTGCAATTAGAAAGGTTATATCACAGTGCTCAAAATGTAAACGTCTGCATGCCAAACCTGTAATACAGAAAATGGCAGATTTGCCTGAGGATCGTGTTATAGCAGACAAGCCTCCTTTTACTAATGTAGGCGTTGATTTTTTTGGACCCTTGGAAGTCAAAAGAGGCCGCAGTCTAGTAAAAAGATATGGCGTTATTTTTACTTGTCTGACAGTTAGAGCAATTCATATTGAAGTGGCTCATTCGTTAGACACAGATTCTTGTATAAACGCCTTACGTCGCTTCATTTGTAGGAGAGGACAAGTTGCTATTATGCGTTCAGACCAAGGAACCAACTTTATCAGTGCTGACAAGGAATTGCGAGAAGCAATAAAAACCTTAAATCAAAACAAAATTCAAGATGCCATGAGCCAAAAGGGCATCCAGTGGATTTTTAACCCACCTGCAGCATCCCACCATGGAGGTGTGTGGGAAAGACAAATTCGTACTGTCAGGAAAGTACTTGCATCTGTGTTAAAACAGCAAAACTTGGATGATGAAGGTCTTCAGACGATTTTATGTGAAGTTGAAGCCATTGTTAATGACAGACCGATCACGAAGACATCAGATGATCCCAATGATCTTGAGGCGTTGTCACCTAATCACTTATTGTTGTTAAAAACACAGGCAATACTGCCCCCAGGAATATTCAGAATAGAAGATCAATACGCACGCAGGCGTTGGAAGCAAGTGCAGTATCTTGCAGATTTATTCTGGACCAGATGGACTGCTGAATACTTGCCTCAATTACAAGAACGACAAAAATGGTCTAAGACTCATAGAAACTTACAGATAGGAGATGTGGTTCTCATAGTGGATCATTGTGCACCAAGAAACTCATGGATGATGGGCAGGATCATAAAGACTATGCCAGACTCAAACGGAACAGTAAGACGTGTGATGGTGCAAACAAAAACCAATACATTAGAAAGACCTATAACTAAACTTTGTTTGTTAGAAGAGACTGTTTAAACAGGAAACAAAAGAAAAATGAAGAATTGTTCTCAGCGTTTATGGCTCCACCTAAGTAAATGGTAATTGATATAGTGTCCCTCCTATACAATTAGGGGCCGGAATGTTAGAGCCATAATACATATGGTGCAAATCTGATAATATTTAAGTGTTGTTAGATTATTACTTATTGTACTTGTATTTTTTGTAAAGATTAAGAATGTTTATACTATAATTATATATGCTTTTATTATGTCCTTGCTAACTGATGAGGTGATTAAAAGCGTCACATCCGGGTTAGTGGATCGTAAGCAAGTGACGGAGTGATACAGTTTTTGAGCGTGGTTCCATGTTGTGTTGTTATATAAAGTTTAAAAGGTTGTTCCTGCTTTGCAGTACAAAATAAACAAGAATCAAAAAGGAATATAACGACTTGGATGAGTTCGTCGCGTCAGACTGGTTGCTTTGATCGAATGGTACATTTTCAAACTTGGATACTAGTGAGTGCCATTACAGTGGACTTGTTGTTATTTTGGACAAATCCTTATTTGAGACATAAGATTGTTTGGTTACATTAATGACTGATCTTTATTTATATCCATAAGTTAATTAGTATTATAGAACAATGAACCAAACAAAATACATAGTGAGAAAGGAAATGTTGTGGTGCATTCATTTAATAAAATAAAAAATAAAAATCAGAATGATAAGCTGAGCAATAAAGTATAGACATTTTTCCCAGTCATCCCATTGGCAAAAAGTTTCCCAATTTACCTGAATTCACTCTATATGACAGGCCGAAACATCAAGCTAATTAATATTCATGAGATTACTCGTCTGGTTATCTTCATCACAACCCATCCATATCCGTGGCTAACCACGGATCTTCATCATTGCTATTACATTTGGTTTCCAGATAGCAGATGTACATCTCTAAGATGTCTGCTAAAGAGCGCTTAACATCTGTTGTGTACAAACATCTGATAAACATCTTAGAAAAGCAGTTTTGCATAAACTCTATATCATAAACATCTTAAAGACTTTTTTTAATATCTGACAGGAAACATCTTAGAGAAGTTTTACAGATGAGCAAACAATCTCAAAAATACATCTTACATGTAAATGCAGACATAAAAAAGATGTAGTGATGTACGTGTGCTATCAGGGTCGCCGCTTCGCCAGGCTTTAAAAAGTTTAACGCACAAAGTGGAAACTGATGATGCTCTGATTAGGACTCCTGATAGCACACATTCATCTCAGACACGTCTATTTGATGTGTATGTTTTCATCTGGAAGAAGAAGTATTTGCTCATCTGCATTACCTCTCTAAGACGTTCCCTGTGAAAAGTTATATAGGCATTTAGAAAATGTCTTTAAGATGTTTATGATTTAGTACGTATGTAAAACTACTTTTTAAAAGATGATTATCAGATGTTTTCCAGATGAAGCGCTCTATAAAAGACATCTTGGAGATGCATGTGTACATTTCACAAGTAACTGTAGCAAAGGAAGTTATATTTCCATGAAATATGCTTTTCTTCTGGGAGTCATTCCATGATCTGGAGACCTGATATGAGCAGGAAGTCTGGGAGTCATAGCTTTGTGTTGGGAAGGTGGTATATTTAGTATTGCGGTAGAAATTCCCCTACGCACCTGACTTAAGTTAACTCAAGGCGTCTTCTAATCAACACGCAAGCGTTGCGTCTCCTAATTGATGCTTACAAAATGTATCCTGTAGCGCATCTCCTAGTCAATGTCTTGCTGAGTCGGACGATGTCATGCCCTCTATGAACACTATAGCCTGAGAATAAGATCTCTAGTATTCCTCTAACCTGCTGAGCAGCATTAACCAGACAGACTCCAGACAATGCTTTTCAATATGCTTTAATCACAGCCAGTAAGGACCTCAGGCTAATTCCAGAGAATTTCTCCTGACAAAGAGAGTACAACAGTCTTTATACAATAGGAGCATGGCAAGGGTGACATGATTCATTACATAATTTTTCTCCAACTTGATTGGGTCTAATTCTTTGTTACTAGAAAAAAGCAAATTAGGATCCCCTGATCATGAGGTTATATATAACAAGTTTCCTCTTGTTATATTCAGGCACACTAAATTTGGCTCAAGTGTTAGGGGAATTTAGTATTCAAAAGCATACAAATGTCATTCCTGCAAGAAAAATAAATGTTAGTTATGTTAGAATAAATCATTAAAATTTCCTTACAGTACTGATTAGTTAATTAAGTAGATCCTCGATATTAGCTCTACAGTCAAACCACCGAGTCCTGAAATGTGGAAAAACTGCTGCACGCAAGAAATATTTCATGCTTAGTTTATGAAAGCACAGTTAAAGTAGTTAATATTTGACTAGTTTCGCTGCTCACCAAAACAATAGACAGTCGCCCCCTTCAGGTCAAAGTCGAAAACGCGGCTCTTGACTGGATCATTTCTGTCCCGCCAGAGAGAGGCTCATGGGAGAAGATGAAGGAGGCTTGTGACAGTGTTGCCAGACGTACGATAATTATCGTGTTTGTACGATAATTTTGACCTCTGTACGATGTACGATCAATAATGGAACAAAATCCCATGATGTACGATAATTTCAGTATTTTGTGACACTTCAAATGATGGTCGTTATAAATCGGCTCATTGATCTAGCTGTGTGGATCCTCTACTACGTCATGATTGTAAGGAGAACGTGAACTTTGTTAGGAATGTCTATCATCTCATTTCATGTTATCTCGGCCAATCATCGTCGAGAATGAATCTCTCTCACGAGCTCAAGCTAACGTTCCTTCCGCGGCGCTTAGGTCAGTTGTTTCCCTCTTAGGTACGCCTAATTATTTATGTATTGTGGTAATTTGCAGTTCATGTCAAAAAGTTGTTGGTCTAATAGATAAATAGCTGTATTCTGTACGTTTGACTTGTCATGTCACCTTTATTTATACAGCTCTTTTTACAATGCAGATTGTGTGAAAGTATAGCTTTACAGAGATAGAGGGAACATAATTGTGGCTGTACAGCAGCTAAAATAGTGTGATTGTCCAGCTTAAGTTAGTTCAGTATTGATTCTTTTCGTTGTAAAAATCAATAGTTATTAATTTAGTTCATTTACCTATACTAAAAAGTCGTGTACGATCATTTTGTTACAAATACGATAATTTTGAGCTTCTGGTGCGATAATTGGAGATTTACAATCTGGCAACACTGTGCCTGTCTAAAGTGAAAGTAGCGGAAGCATTTGAGAGCTGCAGGACAGGTCAGGTCTTTGTTTATTATTTACCAAACATTTGTGTTTCTTGTATCACTAATACCATGTGAAACTAATACCTCGGTGTCCGTGAGTATCTTTTAATGCTTCTTGAAACCAAAGCATTTTCGTCTTTGATGCAAATAAAACTAATCTTTGCATCCATCCAGCGTTATGCCACCAGTTTAAAACGACTAAACCTATAAATAGTTTTAATAAATTATAAATATTTATGATTAAATAATAAATACATTGTTTGTCGTTCACCCAAGTCTCTTTTGCACGCGTTTGGTCTTGTAATCTCTTCCGTGAATTTAACCGCGCGCACCAAGAGTGATAACTATCAAAGTCTGAAAAATCTCTCTAACTCTAAGAAAACAGCGAAGTCCACACCACAGCTATAACGACAAGGCGTAGAAGATCGATATAGTTGAAATCAGCTTTAGAGCTATTTGTTTTCTAGTTGAATAACGACAAAAAACTTCGATAGCCTACTTCAAAGCGTGCGCTGCAGTGATGTTCACAGTGCGCGCTAAGAAAAAACTTAACTGAACTGAGCTGGACGATGCCATTATTTTTTGCAGAACTGCTTTAGATTAAATAAACTAATTTACTAACTGATGATGAATCAACACTGAACTGACTTCAGCTGAAAAAAAGCCGAAATGCATCATTTTATCACTATAAAACAAACTGCTTTAAAATAATCTGTAAAGCGCTATATAAATAAAGGTGACCTGACTTCCCTTATGAAAAAGAAGTATACTTTAAGTTCATTTTATTAAGTATACTTAAGTAATTTCAAGTATATTTTTAAGTATAGGCCTACTTTATGTACTAAGTGTACTAATATCAATGTACTAGTAGTAAAGTGTAAGCTACCATATCAATACTGTTTGGGACTAAAATAGCCCACTTAGTATATAAAAGTATACTTTTAAGTGTACTGCATCTGTGATCTTATAAGTATACTAGTAGTTTACTATTTTAATATTAGTAGTACATTTTTTGGTGTATGAAAGTACATTTCGAAGTATACTCTCAGTAAACTACTAGTTTAGTAGTTCTATACTGCAAGTTTACTTGTAAGTTTTCTTCAAGTGAACATAACATCATACTTATAGTTTACTATTTACAGTCAAACCAGAATTTATTCAGACACCTTCAATATTTCAAACATTATCACAGTTTATTCACTATAGTTTAAAAAAATGGTGATAAAATATGACAAGAACTCAGAGTTAAACTCTGTCTGAATAATTTTTGGTCCCAAATTTTTATCAGTTTTACTGGTAGTCCACTGTAGGAAAGAATTTTTGGGTATAATATGTCTCAGTTTACTTTATTATGCTATCCTCGCTTAAATGAACTATAGTGTTCTGCACCCACTAGTAAAAAAAATATAATAAATTATATCTAGTATCTGTATAATTTTTGGTTTGACTGTATATATTATATTTGCACTTTAACTATACTACTATGTTCCTATTTAGGTATATATTTTTTTTTATACTTGAAATATACCTTTTACTTTCCATTTTAAAAACATTTTATTCTAGCTTCATGCATCCTTTTTTATCAAAACTTGAATGTGGGTACGTTTTGTTTTTAAACAAAAAGCTGAGAAAATAAATTTTTTTCAAAGACTTGGTCCAGATGGGATTCAGAGCGATCATCAAATCACAGATGGAGTAGATCGAGTTCATCAACACCCCCAAAGCTTCACAGTCCTATGGGTCGACATTTCATTCAGTAACGTTAGGCAGTTTTGATTTACATCTGTTTAATATTTGTTGCTATTTTATCTTTACATGACCAATCTTCTATCACTTGTTTCTGCTTCTTCTTCACCTGTGTTTTGATCAGAGATTCTGTACTAGAACAAGCATAATAGACCCACAGTGAAAACACTCGATAGCCTGAAAATTCAGTCAATGGCGGGGAAAGAGTTGATTTGAAGTAAATGCCTATGGACACTACCAGTGGACTAGCCTAGACAAAAATTCAGATTCTCAGAATTAGGGACATATCTGTTTATATAGGCTACTCAATCAAAAGAGTAAACACAACTTCAATCCAAGTATACTTAGAATACTTAATTATACTTTTAAGTATACTTATCGATCAAAAGATTGTAGAAGAAGTATAGGCTAAACATACTAAATATACTTAAACTTTTCTGTCAGTAAGTCAAGTATACTTAAATACAAGTATATTTCTGAGAGGTACATAAAAAGTACTTATAAATTCTTATTTTTATTCTAAAAGAAGTATACTAATAGCACACTTGAATGAACTTCTTTTTCTTAAGGGTTGACTTGTGAACGGGTCTGTAGATTAAATTTTGGATTTTTTTATTTTTGTCTGCATGACTATGAACATGTTTGTATAGGCCTAATGAGTACACTGTTTGTAAAAATAACATTAGCTAAACAGCTTCTGTTCTCATTCTTATACCTTTATGTTTGTTGCTACTCAATAATCCAGGTCTGGTTGTGTTTGTGATTGTTAAAAGTGGGTATTACATGAGTTTATCAGATATACAAATATTAAATTAGTTTAAGTCAAACCAAACTGTCACATTTTTTCTCATCATCTTATCCAGGTAGACAAGATGGCGTCTGTTCCAGAGCAGCTTCTGGAAGCAGTGGATGAGCTGGACAATGACAAACCAAAGAGGCAAAAAAGTGCAATTACGGCTGATGAACTGGAGAAGGCCGATGCAGTGGATGGATTGATGCAGACAATCAGCCCCTCTCACACTGCAGTCAGTGTTGATCTGAATGCTAATTCAGGTGCAACTGTAAATTCTCCTATACTCACTGGAAACATCATCCAAGGCCCAGTATTCTTAAGCTTCAACTCAACCACTAGTGCTGTCGGTAAGATCTAAAATATTTTTTACCACTTTAATAAATGATTTGTGCTTAATGTGTTTGCATTTTCTCTGGCTTTGTTCCTGATGCTTGCTGCCATCTTTAAAGAGCCGCAAAATGGAACCGAGGGACAGACCTCTGAAAAACAAGGTACAAAACCAATAGGCACATTTTTATTCTGGTTATAAATGTGTTCGACTTGCATTTACAGTATATCAATTGCTGAGCCTCTACAAGTTGCAATTCCTAGCAAATCAATTATTTTAGGCAGAAGTCATGTGGATTGACATCAAGTATTCTGTTTTTTATTTGTTCTAGAGGACGATGTCTTGCAAAAAATCCTAAAAAGGCTCAAAGACAACATGAAGGCCAAAACAGGACGTGTTTTTGAAGGCAAAAAAGACAACAAAATACATCTCAACAAAGTGTACACTGAACTTTTCATCACTGAAGGGGACATTACAGATGTGTATGATGAACATGAGGTTCTGAAGATTGACCGAGTCTTAAAAACACCCAAATTTGAGGACACGCCGATCAACTGCAATGAGATATTCTGTTTATTGAGGCAAAAGGAGGAGGGAAACATCGTGTTGACCAAAGGCATTGCTGGCATCGGAAAGACATTCTCTGTGCACAAGTTCATCTTGGACTGGGCTGAAGGAAAAGCCAATCTGGATGTGGACTGTGTGTTTCTGCTTGCATTTAGAGAGATTAACTTGATTAATGATGGTAAAGAGGTCAGTCTGCATGAGCTTCTGCTGGAATTTTATCCTGAATTGAATGACGTGGAAAACACCAAGTTTTATAAAAAATGCAACCTGGCATTTATCTTTGATGGTCTTGATGAGAGTCGCCTGGAACTAAATTTTAACTGTAAGCCAGTGAAATGTGTGAATGAACGATCATCTGCTGATGCTTTGTTTACAAGCCTCGTTAAAGGGAAACTGCTTCCATCGGCACTCGTCTGGGTGACGTCACGACCAGCGGCGGCCAATCAGATCCCTCGTGAGTACGTAGGATTGTTCACGGAGGTACGCGGTTTCACCGACCAGCAGAAAGAAGAGTATTTTAGAAAAAGGATCAAAGATGAGGCTCAGGCTTCCAAAGTGATTTGCCACATTAGGACATCTCATAGTCTCTACATCATGTGCCACATTCCCGTGTTCTGCTGGATCACGGCCACTGTTCTTCAGGATGTTCTTAGCAAGAACAACGGGCAAGATATTCCTTCGACACTCACAGAAATGTACATCCATTTCCTGCTGATACAGATGAATATAAAAAACCAGAAGTACGAGGAGAAACTTGAAAGAGATCGCACAAAAGTCTTGATCTCAAATAAAGAAATTATTTCCAAGTTGGCAATACTGGCATTTGAACAGCTGAAGAAGGAAAACGTGATGTTCTATGAGAAGGATCTGAAAGCATGTGGCATCAATGCAAGTGAAGAGTCCACAGGATTGTGCACCGAAATCTTCAAGAAAGACTCTGTCCTGCATGAGATGAAGGTTTATTACTTCATACATTTAAGTGTGCAGGAGTTTCTTGCTGCGTTGCATGTGTTCCTTTGCTATTTGAAGCAGGATATGGATGAGCTGGCGTTCTTCCTGGAGAATGCACGTCCAAAGAAAGACCAAATGCTGTACATTTTGCTGAAAAAGGCGATTGATAAAGCCAAGATGAGTGAGCGAGGGCATTTTGACCTCTTCCTGCGTTTTTTGCTGGGCATTTCTCTTGAGTCCAATCAGAGACTCCTCATTGGCTTGCTGGACGAAACGCTGGACAGTAGAAAATGCATCGATAAAACCATCCAATACATCAAGCAATTGCAAAACAATGACAAGTGTCCAGATAAATCCATCAACCACTTCTTCTGCATACTGGAACTGCAGGACAGAACCCTGTACCAACAAATCATGAAATATCTGAGGTCAGAAAGTGGCCAGCCAAAAACGGTGTCCAAGTCTAACTGCTCAGCACTGGTCTATGTGCTTCTGATGTCAGAGGAGGTGCTGGAGGACTTCAACCCAAAAGCATTCAACAGCACATATCCCGGATGCAGGAGACTCGTGCCAGCTGTGAGATGCTGCAGAAAAGCCCTGTAAGTAGAATCATATGACAGGTGTTATATTACATTCTGTTTTATTTTTCAACATATTGTTCAAGGGCTAAAATCATGATTTTTTTTTGGTCAATATTGATATCATGATTATTTAACATGATTATTGGTGGGCAATATGATCAAAATCTTATTTTACTATATTACTAATTTTAAATATCAGTGAAATTTCACAATTATCGACACTTCAGCAAAAACTAATACTAGTTTAAGTAATGTAAGAAAAAGGTCCTCAAAATAATTACATAAGACAATGAAACAATACAATGAGAACAAAGAAACTAATTACAAACAAAATGGACAAATAAATACAACAGAACAATAATATAAATTAAATAAACAATGTTTTAAAGGGTTAGTTCACCCCAAAAAGAGAATTCTGTCATTAATTACTCAACCCTATGTCGTTCCAAACCCGTAAGACTTTCGTTCATCTTCGGACACATATGAAGATGTTTTTGATGAAATCTGAGAGATATCTGTCCCTCCATTGACTGCCTTTGCAACTTGATTGACACTTCAAAATGTTCATAAAGAGACCAGAAAACTAATCCATATGAATCGAGCTGTTTAGTCTAAATTTTCTGAAGAGACTCAATCGCTTTTTTTGATGAACAGATTTTATTTAGGTTTTTACATATAAACTTTGATTAGTAAACATGAACATATGTTCAACCAAACTTGAATGACGCATGAGAACAAACCTCTTGCGGAAGCTCAAACATGCTGTGTAACACACGAGAATGAACCTCATTGGTTATGCAATAGGTTTGAGCGTCCAAAAGAGGTTTGTACTTGTGTGTCATTCAAGTTATTTATTGAATTTTGAATTTTAACTTAATTGTGATCTGTATTTATTGAACGTAAAGATAAACTCTTCATGATCAGTAAACATCTTGCCATGTTTACAGGTTTTCAGACTGTGGACTGACAGAAACTTGCTGTGAAACTGTAGCTTCGGCTCTCCAGCTAGAAGACTGTCCTCTGAGAGAGCTGGACCTGAGTCACAACTACAGTATCGAGGCGGGAGTGAATGCACTTTCTGCTGGACTGAAGAGCCCGCACTGTCATCTGGAGACACTGAGGTCATTACAATTCCCATTGCTGTGTAAACAATTACTGGCTAGCCTGAAATGTAATGCTGATATCGTACTCGTTCAGATTGGCCCAGTGTCATTTTGGCGAGGACAGCTGTATGAAGCTGGTCTCTGCGATCCAGACGATCTCACATCGCCTAAAAGAGCTCGATCTCAGTGGCAGTGACCTGCAGAACTCTGGACTCCATCACCTCCTAGATGGGATGGAAAATACAGAGAGAAAACTTCAAGTTCTAAGGAAAGTATTGGCAATATTTAGCATTACAGCAGTTTGAAGCAATTTGATGAAATAAACAAGCAAGGTGATAAAAGAATTATGTTTGAGTGAAATATCCTTTTTGACACTATCCATAATTTTCTGTAATACAGTATATTAAGCACAATGTATGAGACAGATGTTTGATAGAAGATCATTTTGAAATGTTTTCTTCAGGTTGAGCTGGTGTAACCTCACTGAGAAGAGTTGTGAGCACCTTTTATTGATTCTCAGCTCAGATTTACCCCTGAAAGAGCTGGACCTGAGTAACAATGACCTTCAGGATTCAGGAGTGAGGCTGCTCTATAATGGACTGAAGAGTCCAAACTGTCAGCTGGAGATACTGAGGTAAAAGTTTTACTTAGGTTTATTTCTTTGAGAAATGCAGTGTTGCTTATTCGTTTTGTCCATGTGTAGATTGTCTGGCTGTATGGTGACAGAGGAAGGCTGTGGTTATATATCTTCAGCTCTAAGTTCAAACCCCTCACACCTGAGAGAGCTGGATCTGAGCTACAATCACCCAGGACAATCAGGAGTGCAGCCTCTCAATGACCAACTGAATGATCCAAACTACTCACTGCAGATACTCAAGTATGTAGTGGGTCAATGATGTGACATTAATTTTTTCCCCCAAGATCTATAAAAGTAATTCAAGAAGTCTCTTCTGCTCACCAAGGCTCATTTATTTGATAAAAATACAGTAAAAAAAAAAAAAAAAAAAAGGTATATTGTGAAATATTATTACAACTTTAAATAGCTGTTTTCTATTTGAATATATTTTAAAACGTAATTTATTCCTGTGATCAAAGCTGAATTTTCTTCAGTGTCACATGCCCCTTCAGAAATCATTCTAATATGCAATTTGCTGCTCAAGAAACATTTCTGATTATTATCAGTGTTGAAAACAGTTGTGCTGTTTCATATTTTTGTGAAAACTGCTATACATTTTATTTTTCAGGATTTTTGATGAATAGAAAGTGACTTTAAAACTGACTTTAAATTGTTAGACTAATGTTTTGATTCCAAACAGCTAAACAGCTCAATTTTTAATAAAAATCATTTAAAGCCACAATATGTAAATTTTTACCGCTAAAGGTCGCTAATTCAAAATAAAGGCATAGCTTGACGACGCCTTGATTTCACAGAATCATGGGATGTGTTGTCAAATCAGGAAGCATGTCCAAAGTGACATTTATTTCATGGTTTATTCATTCAGTTTACTCATTCAAACTCATGACCTTTTATTATTTGCTTTCATTCTTATAACCTTTTCTTACTCTCCTCTTCATTTTCATTGACTTCTGCAGAACTGATCCTATGGGTGAACACTTCATCAAACCAGGGATAAGAAAGTGTAAGTGAATCATTCTCCATCTGTGTGTTTCTCTCTGAGACAATAATGGAGGTGTTTTCTGTCTCACAGATGCCTGCAATCTCACACTGGATCCAAACACAGCTCACGTGCAGTTGTGTCTCTCCAACGGAGACAGAACGGCAACACGAGTGATGCAGATTCAGCCGTATCCAGATCATCCAGAGAGATTTGAACCTGTCCAACAAGTGCTGTCTAGAGAGAGTCTATCCGGCCGCTGTTACTGGGAGGCTGAATGGACTGGTCCAGAAGGGACAGTCGGAGTGACGTACAAGGACATCCTGAGGAAAAATGATGATCTTTGTTTAGTGGAGGCCACCAGTCAGCTTGGAAACAATGATGTGTCATGGAAAATTACCTTTGGATCTTTTCCATATGTTTCTCACACTACAGAAGACATTAATATAAAGACTCAGAAATCTCGCACATGTAATAGAGTAGGTGTTTATGTGGACACGACGGCTGGAGTTTTGTCCTTTTACAGTGTCTCTGACACACTCACACACTTGTACACCTTCCTTGCGTCTTTTAAAAATCCTCTCTATGCAGCATTCAAGGTGGAAAGTGACTCTGTGTCCTTTTGTCAGATGTTGTAACCTATAAAGCCTCTTTATCTTACCATTTGTGCACATTTATTGTCATCTTGTTTTTTGCTATGTGACTGAGTAGAACATCAAATCAAATTTGATAAGATTTTATGCGGGTAAATGCAAGGCTTTCACATGTTTTACTGTAATTGTTTACCCAGCTTACAGAATTTTGTTATAAGAATGTTCTCCAAATATTCAATGTTGGTTCTGGGAATGTAAAAAATGTCCAGTTTTCTTGACGTTGGAGGAACGTGTTTTGAAAGGTATGATGTTCCTCAAATGTTCTTTCAACGTAATTTTGATTTAAATTAAATATTACAAGTACAAAAAAAATGTCCAGTTTCCTTATTGTTAAAAGAATGGTATTTGAAGGTTAGTATGAAATTCCTGAATCATTCTTTCAATCATTCAAACACCTACTGTGAACAAGCACTGAAAGAAAGAGAAACAAGAACACAAACTACAAGTTTCTTCAGCCACAGCCTTATCTTGTGAAATCAACTGAAGAAAAAAAAACATTAAATCTCTCAAGAGCTCAGCGGGGGAGGATTAAACAACTCCACAAACATCAATACCAGCTTCACTTATTACTAACCAGTTAAGAATTATTAAAAATTAACAGAGGTTTAGATTTTGATGTTTAAGTCACCATTATGGTAATTGGTGTGTGCTTTAAATGGGTGGTTTTTAATGTTAGTTTTTTCTCCGACTGCTGTAACTGTGTTTATGGCGAGAAAAGCCAGATAAAATGTGGTAAGGCAATGTTGGCTACTTATTGATTATAAAGATGTAATCGTCATGTAATAGTCTCATTCACTGATTTCATTTAGAGTCTAATCTCTGATTTTATAGATTATGTCTTATGAATATCACCTCATTGACAGTAGCACCGTGACTAGACATCTTGGTTTTAAACAGTGTTGTGATTGTCGTGGCAGATTCCATGTCTCTTTGTCCCTTCAGTTCTGGTCTCGAAGAAAAACTCACAGAGTCGAATTTCCAGGTCTCAGAAGTATTTAACTTTATTGTCAAGCAACAAAGTGAGATGCCAGCTCCACATCTGAATCTCTCTTAGCTGGGGCACAGTTTTTATACATTTTTCTTATCTCTTAAAACGCACCAAAGTAATATCATTGGATGGTAATATCCACCCTTACATTTTCCCATATTCTCACTTACAGGTGCTCTCCCCCCACACATCTTTCCCATGTACTCGCCGACCTTTCTACCATAGTCATTTCACTAATATGATTGCAGGTGTTGCCTATGTAAGAGACAATTTTCTTAGTAAGGGTGGCCGACTGCCAACTACTGTACATCTTTTACCTTAATCTCTCATGGCCTTCTGCCAATTGATGGTCAACCCTTTTCCCATTGGCCAACTGAAACATTGTATCAAAACAGTCAATACTCCCCGGAGGCAAGAAGCCTTCACGTGACACCCTTAATAATGATCTTATTCATTTCACAGCCACCTGTTGTCTGGTGGAAAATTACCAACAAAATATGCTCAGTGGCCAAGTAAACTTGTCTGACCCTTACAGTTACATAGGCCAAGAGGCCTCAAAACACTTCTAGCTTTTATAGTAAGCAAACTAATTCTACAATTGTTTTCTATAGGATGGATAAAATACTCCATCATGATATTATCTGAACAATACATGATCGCAGATAGAAAAGACAGGGAAGAGTGTTTCCAGAGATGGTCTTATTATTGGGAGATGTGAGGGTTAGTGGTTTAACATTTTACAATTAATTGCAAATCAATGATAACTGAGAAAGGGACAAATACATACATTAACATGAAAAAAACTTTTTTTAACACCCAGATGATTCAATTAGTTTAGTTTACCATGTGTTGTCCTGATAACAGAACACAACTGTTATAAAATATGTGCTTGTCCTAGATTTCTGTTGACTTTAGAGACTGAAAAGAACATATATGACCATCTGAGCAATGGCTCATTTGATTTACACACACCATGTGATGACCCTCCAACAAATCACAAAGCACGCTGTAATTTATCTAAGTTGCCAAATTCCACTTTCTGTGATCTCACTGTAATCCAACTTGCAAAAAGTGCTTCTAACGAATGTAAAAAGTAGCTTGAATTTATTTTTATTTTTTTTATGGTGACTGGGAGGGGACATGTTCGGCATCACCAACTACTGGCAGATCTCTGTGAGCAGAGATAATTTTTACAACATTGTCGTCTGTACGCAAAACTTTTCAAAAACACAAAGAAAAAACTTTTCAGTTTTTTAGTACATTATTGTTTTGTAAATGTAAACTGAGATGTTGAACTCTGTGCTCTCACTGAAATCCAGCTTGCAAAGAGTTAATCTAATATATACAAAAAGTAGCTTGAACAAAGATATTTTAGCAGTTTGTTACAAACAAGAATATTGCATTTAAAGGGACACACAAAAACAGTGTGTTTTTGCTCACACCCAAATAGAGGCAAATTTGACAAGCTATAATAAATGATCTGTGGGGTATTTTGAGCTGAAACTTCACAGACACATTCTAGGGACACCAGAGACTTATATTACATCTTGTAAAATGGGCATTATAGGTCCCCTTTAAGACATTGTGGAGACATTACACGTCACATCCTGATGTCACGTCTTTACGGGATCTTTACGGGATGTGTGTGAACGCACGCACAGATTTCAGAAAATCACTGGCAGTGTGAATGAACCATCCCCGATCAAATCCCGGGACACATTATCGGTGTGTATTTTCCGTAATCTCTGTGTGAAAAGGGCTTTAGATTGGAATGTGATATCCTACTTATTTTTGTGTAACTGTTATTAGCTATTGCTGTTTTTTTTGCAAGTTTGGGTTCTTAAATTACTGTTCACATGACTTCCAGCTTTGTGTGTGAAAATGAAGACTTGCATCCTCACAATAACCTATTGTCTGTTCTGAAAAATCAGTTCTTTTCATCAGCATTTTCTTTTACCACTTCATAAAGATGGAGATAAAGATCATAAAGAGAAGATTCATTATCAAAATTTAGTGACAAACCTGATCCTTGATGTAAAAGGTATCATAACTTAACAATTTATAAAATAACATCTTATTTTTACATGGTTCACATTGCATAGTTAAAATAAATTGAATTTGGCAAGTGCCTGAAAAACCTTTGTTTCCCCTGACATGACATTTACATTTATTTCATTTATACATTTATATATAAATAAAGGTGACTTGACTTGACTTTCCGTTATCAACTGTGTAACCTGGGCCTGAAATTAACATTTGCCAAGCACCAAATGCAAGTAAACATCGGTGTTGGTGAGTAAATGAAACGGTGTCAATCGCCAGTTGGCTGGTAACATTTTTATGAATTCTAGCAATGCAATGTTGTGAGAACATAAACGTGAACAAACGTGAACGACACTCAAGACAGTCGGGTCAGTGCTGCATCGTCACCAAAGTTTAAGCCTTGCCAATTTATATTCAAATATTCAAACGCAAGAAGATGCGAAAGGGAACTCAACTGGTTACTCCGAAGCACGCGCCCAGGAATTCGCATCTCAGACAGCGTGCAAATACAGAATTGAGCTCTCTCTCACGTCTTCTTGCGCTTGAACAGACATATTCAAAGAAAATTGTCAAAATGCTTTGAATTGTCTTGACAAGTATCCTTGTAAACATAGTTATGTCTTAGGCCCTGTCCCAAATGGCACCCTAAACACTCACGATATTCCTGCGAGTCTGCACTTTCGTGACAGTAACGTCGCTTTGACTGTCGGGAAGAAGTCCGCTGAGGAGCTCTATTCAGTGCGGCTCAGCAAAAGTGCACATGGAGGACACATATTCACCACTCATGAGCATCCTTCTGAAACCTAAAATGACAAATAGGACACCCTGTGGTCTCATGGACTTAATGGACACGTGCAAGCTACAGCCATTGTAAGTCCACAAGACCATATGAAGTGTGTCATTTGAGACAGGGCCTTAAATGAACATAAACAGTTGAGAAAGAAAACAAGTGTGTAACAGTATATTGGATCCGTGCATTAGCTTTCAAAGTGACAGCAGTTAATCAAACAACAAAAAACAAAGAGAAAATCACTCATTGCTCTTGACTGAACAACTTTTGACACTTTAATAAGGATTAATATATGTTTCATGGCTGGTTTTCACTGGCCATTGGCAGGTGTGGCAAAAAGTTAGTTTTAGGCCCTGTGTGTAACTTGTAAATCATGTAGGAATATCACTCTCAAAATCATATGGCTCTTTATTTTTTTTCTTACTTGTATTGGGTCACTTCTTTTAATGTACTATTGAAATTAATCGATTCATACATTTTCAATTAAACTCCTGCAATGAACGCTTTGTGGCCTAATGTGTTTCTTACTGTAATAAACATTGTCTGGTTAAATTATGATGAATTAAAGAAGGTGCAAACTGCAGGTCTATGCGTATAGCTGTTTTTAATGAATATGAGATACAAACATTGGCAATTGTCTTTATACCCCTCTTTGCCCATTTTGGCAAAAAAAAACATTTCCGAAATAAAAAATATTGCTGGTCATTGATTTTTACACACATAACCACAGTATCTGTTTTTGGACTAACGAGGAAGTTTTGAGTTCTGAAACTTATATGAAACTTATATACAAGGATATTTTTATAGTACAATGACCTCTTACATGTCTAAAGATCAAGGAAAAATTTATTTCTCAATTCATGACCCCTTTAAAATCCTTGGAATAGATGGATGGATGAATGAATAGATAGATAGATAGATCCCTGATCATTAGCTGAAGTTCACTGGGCCGTTGAAAACACCACCATGAAGAACAGGGGCCTTTACAGTTCCTCCATCTGAAGTTTTAATATTCATTGTAACTCCAGTGGTCTGAGCAGTTACAGATGTCCCACTGGATGAAGCTCCATCTCCAGCAGAAACATCTTCTGGAACTGATGGAGAGACACAGAAAAAAACTCAGAACAGCTTAGATCAAGTACTACAGATGCATATAGTGTCAACTTATAGTACCTTGCTGAAGTTTTCCCTTCAGTTGTTCAGCAAGCTCATTTTGCTTAATGCTGCGTAGCACTCTGACTGCAATCTTCCCGGCATCTGATTTGCCGTACTGCTGCACCATGAGATCCACAACATCGTGGCGTTTAGTGTTCTCCAGCCTTCCTCGAGGAATAGGGTTGTCACTGTTCGACAGGTGCCATTTGAATTCTTTGAACTCTTCTTCCAGTAGATCATTAAGTACATCAAGAAGCTCTGTTTTGGTTGTAGCCATTGTGTGTCACTCTAGGGAAAAATACAACAATTCAACAGTCTTGATTGATGTGGAGTATGATCAGCCTCAATGCTCAATCAAAAGATACACCAACGCAGTTTCGGTGGTTTTCTTAGTAGGGGAATCAGTAGCTTGTCATTTCATTGGATATAAACATCTACACAATAAGCATAAAAGACAGAACAATAGCTTATATCATGATAATCATATTCTGTTAAAGGATTAGTTCACTTTCATATTAAATCCCTAATCAACTTACGGAACAAACGCAGCGCCAGTTCCGTTTTTTTTCTGTAAGTTGAATAGGGAAAGTGTAAGACATACAGCATAGGCTTTTTGAAGAATACAGAAGGCGGTCTGGCGGAAGCACTTGTGAGGTGATCATTTGTGTTTATAAAGCATATACATTTTTTTTTTTTTTAGAAAATGACCGATCGTTTCGCTAGATAAGACCCTTATTCCTCGTCTGGTATCGTTTAAAGCCCTTTGAAGCTGCACTGAAATTGTCATTTTGACCTTCAACCGTTTGGGGCCAACTGAAGTCCATTATAAGGAGAATAAACCTGGAATGTTTTCATCAGAAACCTTAATTTCTTTTCGACTGAAGAAAGAAGGACATGGACTTCTTTGATGTAAATTATCAGGAAATTTTAATATGAAAGTGAACTAATCCTTTATGAGTTAGTAGAACCTCATTTGCAACTGTAAAGGACAGAACAAGACTGTAATACTACAGTTGTCCACTAGAGAGAGCATCAGGTTAAGACATTTTTTTACACTTCGTTTTAATTTGCAACTTTGTTGAATGGCTGAAAAAATGTCCTAATTTCCTTTTTGAAGGTAATATTTTTGAACTAGCGTGCATTTTTGCATGCTAACTTACAAAATAAGTAGACTGTTGCAATAAAATCACATGTGGAAAGATATATGGCAGCTATATGAGCTTTCGCATGCTTAAATAGTGTGACCGCGCATATACAGTACGAGCTTACAGATCAAACCTATGTATGAACACCTTTAACCTTTAAGCCCTGATGAAGACCTGTGCGCCGAAACGCGTTGGCAAAATAAAGCAGCATTATTTTTTTCAGCTCCATCTTTTGTTTGTTCTGAGCCATTGACGTCACAAGTGTTTTGCTAGTGTTGTCAAAAAATAACTTTGTTTTTTTTTTCTTTCTATGCACCTTGTTGATCAAGTGAAGTTACACCAGAACAATTACACAACAACAGGTGAAACATCTGTCAGTATCTGTGTAGGTTTTAAACATGTAGTGTTAAAACAGATGTGTCTTTCGTCTTTAACCATGTTTGAAACCTTTGAAAGAAAACACTTACTGTATAACTAGACCTAAAATATTATAGTCTAGTTACTGTTACTTGCGACAACTAACGTAGGCTGTACTGAAAGACTTTTACGTCTTATATAAGACTTATTATGAATGAAATTAATGTTGTAGGCTACTTACACAGTTGACGGTAGTTGCAGCTCTTCCTTGTTCTCTGGCTTCGATCTCTTTCACTTTCGCGCTAGCGCGCTATTGGACAGTGCCTGCGTTTTCCGCATTCATAAAATAAACAACATCTATCAGAGAAGAAGAAAAGAAGTGTTGTCTATAAGAAAGATATCTTATAGCTTTATATATTATATATTATTTTAATAGATTTTGAGATTCACTCATAAAGTTAATAAAGTTTATATATGTATATATGTATATACTTTATAAGTGAACCTCAAAATCTATTAAAATAATATTAAAAAAAAAAAAAAAAAATCCGTCATGACCTTTTAAGATAAAACTAGAAACATTTTGTTAGTCAGTGGTTTAGTTTATTTACTATAATTTAAGACAAATTAGAAAGACCTTAATATTAATTGTGATGTCTATTTATATAACCATCATTTTTTTTTATGTATGTGTAAAACTATTTAAACAAAATTGACTTGTTTCGTTTAATTTTTAATATGGGGAGTGTTATTTGATTTTTGACAACACGTTTAAACCCGACTCTGATAAGACTAAAATAAAAATGCACTTTAAATTAATGACAAGGTGGTTTCACATTTTTCACTTGTATAAATTCAAACCTAAAATCTTTTACGCATTAAAAAAAAATTGTGAATAGATGTAGCACTCAAAATCAAATTTCTTTGCAATTTCAGAGTTTATTAATAATGCAAGTTTTGATAAAAGCATGTGTGATAAAAAAAGAGGTTTTGCTGAGATTTACATCACACCAGCCATCTTAGTGTCCTCATAGTATTATAATCATTCATGTACACCTATAATCTCGAAATATAAAAATCAGAGAGTTAAAAAAAATAATCTTAGAAGTATTTGAAAAGCAGTGATTGATCCTGGAATTGAGAATCTGAGTTCATGTATCAATCATTTAGCAATGACAAACTTGAGGCTTCAAGATTGACCACTTTAACAACAGTTATTCCCACACTGTTAAAAATAGTGTGAATTTACAGTATATTCCAGGTTAACAATTGCATTACATTCACAGTAATTTGGCAGACAATAACCCAGCATGCATTTATTTCACAGTAAATTTCTGACTACATCCTTGTAAAATAATCCTGGCAATTTTTAAAGTGCCGGATTCTCTCAGAAAACCTGGATATATGTGGAATATATAAGAGTGAAATTCATTGGTTGAAAAGTGCGGGAAAACTGAAGAACATTCCATTCCTGTCACTTTTGGAATCCTGAAATTCAATTATTTGATTTATAATAATTTTGTCATTTTAATCTGTGGACATTTTCTGTAAATTAAATTTTTTTTACAGCTGATGTTGTGAACAATGATGCGCTTAGGAGTCAAAATCATTGAGAACTTCTGCTGTAGACTATCCATCTTCCCATTTCAGCCCTGCTATTTCATCTGTCCAGTGACGTTTACTCAACTGTGTCTCTCTACAGCGTTTACTCGTGGCTTCTGTCCATATCGCTAATGTTATTAGAGCATCAGCCGATCAAAAGCAAATGTTCAGATCTCAGCCCCAAGGTCCTCCTCCATCATTTCCATCTTCATCTCCATCCTCGTCTTTTTTGTTGTTCTTCTTTTTCTTCTTGTCCTCCACCTTGTATTTGACTCGTCGGATGGGGTCGGTCATACTGCGCATTTTTCCCTCATCGAACTCCTCGTTCATCATGAAGTTCCTGTCGATCAGCTCCGCTCCTTCCTGCCAGTTGCGGTAACAGTCCGGCCCCAGCGTGCAGATTTCCGCCACGGCGTCGGGCGTTAAGACGGAACAGTCCGGACGCAGCACCACCACCCTGGGCAGATCCTGCACCTCGAACATCACCCCCAGCTCCCTGCAAACAACACAAACATGATACTACTGATAGAAACACGGGTTCATGAATATATAGCATATAGATCAATGGCTCGCAACCATTTTGTCAAGAACAGTATTCAAAGATCCCCCCATTGGAGGCTAATTAGAAGTGTCATTAAAGACCTATAACACCCCTTTTACAAGATGTAATATAAGTCTCTGGTGTCTCCAGAATGTGTCTGTGAAGTTTCAGCTCAAAATACCCCACAGATCATTTATTATAGCTTGTCAAATTTGCCCCTATTTGGGTGTGAGCAAAAACACGCCATTTTTGTGTGTGTCCCTTTAAATGCAAATGAGCTGCTGCTCCCGCCCCCTTTCTAGAAGAGGGCGGAGCTTTAACAGCTCGCGCTTCGGCCGCTCAACAACAACAAAGCTGGAGAATCTCACGCAGACAAAATGAGGATTGTCAGTAACGGTGTTCAGCCTTACATTGTTCAAACCGGAGGCAACACTGATGGAGAGACTCAGGAAGAAGTTACAACTGGACGTTTCTGAATGGTTAGTGGATAAATTTATGTAGTTGCTGTGGAGTTGATTCAACTCATCCACTAGCATGTGCCGTCATTTTAATCTTTTGTGTTGAATTGACCCTCGTTTGTGAAGCAGTCCGGCGTAAAATGACGGCATCAACAACACTCTACTACAACAACTCTTCCTCTCCTCTAAAGCAGCCCAACATGGCCCGCCCCCTTTGTTGTGTGTTCTCAGGGGCGGGGTTTATGTAAATTTTAGGGTTGGTGATGTCACTAACCCAGGAAGAAGCTTGTTGTAGTCCCTACCAGGGGATTTTATGTTCCCCTGAGAAACTTTGTGTTCGCTCGTAAAAGTTATTTAAATTACCATAGTAAGCATATTATGTACAAGCAGAATAGGTCTGTCATTTTTCATAAATGGCTCTTCAGAAAAATGTCTTATTTTAAGTAATTAAAAGCCATCTTGCGGACCCTTTTGACGGGTGCTGTGTGGACCCGACCTGCTGGTAGAGAACCACTGTACTCATATTTTGCATGCTAGTATGCTATTCTGAACAAAAAGCACATACTTCCTGTAGGGGTCTTCGTAGGGCAGGAACAGGCAGCGTTTGGGCAGCTCCTTTAGGAACTTCTCCTGCTGCTCCTCGGACGAGTCCAGCGAGATGTACAGCAGCACCAGCTGGGCCGATCGCTCCACGTAGAACTCGTCCGTCAGCTTCTTAAAGAAGTCTTTGAGCGTCGGCGCGAAGTCCTGACACTTCTCGCACTCGCCCGAGCCGAAGAACAGCATGAGGATGCGGTTCTGGAGCCGCAGGATGATCTCGCGCTCGGTGTCCAGCTCATCTTTGTCTTTGTTGTTCTTCACCAGAACCTTCCCCAGGAACAGGTCCACCATGACAGCTTCTGAAGAGAGAGAGGGTGGGTTCTCTGTTACTGAGCAGTGCTGGATAATATAATGTGAAGGGGCAGAGCATGAATTTGCAGGAAAAATACAAGTAATATTTAATCTAATCTTCTGTACAACAACTGACTGCTTAACACAATCATGCAAGAAATTACACTCTAATTAAAGCTGGGTTAAAAACAACCTAAGTTGGATTGAAAATTGACAAACCCAGCGCCTGGGTTGTTTTAACCTGGCGAATGGGTTAAATGTTTGCCAAACCTGCTGAGTAGTTATATTTAACTCAACTATTGTTTAAAAATTACTATATTGCTTGCTTGGGTTAGAAATGAACCCTAAGTATGATGGAAATGAACATTTATTAATAAGTGTAATGAATAATAATTAAACAGTATACATTTATTAAATTGCTTATTATTATGTGTCTGATTTTTTTAATTTACAACCTATTTTGAGTTCATTTTAATCCAGCCATATAGTAATTTTGAAACAATAGTTGAGTTAAATAAAACTGCCCAGCATGTCGGGCAAACATTTAACCCAACCGCTGGGTTAAAACAACACAATCTCTGGGTTTGTCCATTTTCAACCCAACTTGGGTTGTTTTTAACCCAGCATTTTTAATATGCATTGATCAAAACTGACACTAAAGATTTATAATATACAAATGTTATATTTCTATTTAAAATAAATGCTGTTCTAAAATATATTCACAAAAAAAAAAAAACAGCTATTTTAAATGGTAATAATATTATAGAACATACAATACTACAGTAGCATTACAGTCAGGACGCGTACATTATTATTATTATTTTACTGCAAATGTAAAAGTAGGCATTGACAGCTAGACGACTTTTACAGAAATATTGCATACCCATTTAAACATGAAGCATTAAACCATTTATTAAGCTGCAACTAACCCTAAAAACTCACTTGATGCAAGACATTTTCAACTCAATGCATAAAAGCCACGGCTGACGCACCTTCAGTGACTGAGTCTGGCTGTCGATCAGAACCGAACCGATCATGAGTTCAGATGAACGAGGTCCGGCAGGTTGACCGTGTCGTTGTTTCCCTTCAGCACATGCCCCGTTCACAGAGATTAGGATACAAGGTTAAAGCGACACCAGACAGTGTCTCACATCGTTCAGTCACTGTTTATTTACTCTCCAGTCAGAGAGATCTGAGGATACAGAGAACAGACCACCTAATCTACACCAACCCTCCGTCATAATCCTATTGAGGGACAGAGAGAGAGTGAGAGTGAGAGATTAGTTCCAATAGATTCTTCTTGGGGTGTTTAATCTGACATACGATAATTGAAATGAACTATCAAAAGCAAAGCATCTGCCGAATGCATCGCTGAGATTCAAAAAATGCATTTTTGTTTCGCTTTAACGGTGAAAAAAGAATCATGTCGCACTCAGGAAGGATTATGGCCATGTCTGTCAGAGATCCCATAAGCCTTCTTGGCTGAAAATACACCAAGACCTTAATAATCCAATAGAGAGAGAGAGAGAGAGAGAGAGCAGGGACAACAGTGGCTTGGCAAAATGATAACGATGGATATATGGATGAGTTTTAAATGGGAAATGATAATGATACATTCAATAATAAACATTCAGAATAAGTCATGTGAGCTTCACCTGAGCTCTGGGGTTTCTCTCCTACTAATACTGTTCATGCTGTGAGATTAATAATGACTCTGTACTGATCCAGGGAGGTTTAATTACATCTGCAGAGAGCTGTTTTTTTAAATCATCATTTGAGCCAAACCCTGCAGGCAAAAAGCATATTTCTCTTTTTTACAGCCATTCAAGTATATGTTTCCTGAACACACTGTATATATATATATATATATATATATATATATATATATAACATAAAAATAAAAAATATGACAAAAAAAGAGAGACCAAATACAATTCTGTATTCTATATTGTGTTTTTACACCATGTAATGTTTTATTTAATAAAACCATGTATAAATGTAATCAAGTTAGTGTTTGTGCGCATTTCAAACGCGTTTCAGTAGACAAATTGTCACAGACATGAAGATGTACCTTTAATTTCACCACGCTGATTGCTCACTAAAACCCCCTACAGTCATCATGTTTTCAGACCATTTCAAGTTCGATTTTGACACGACATAAAGCAGTGATATGTGAGTGAGTTGTTTACTTACGTTTTAATTAGTCTTCTATTAACGCCATCACCGTCTTCATTCAGGCCGATTCGAGATTGCGCAATAAACACGGGGGGATTTTCCTCCATTCACTCTAATTAAAGCTGGGTTAAAAACAACCTAAGCTGGTGACTTTCCCCCATTCATTCTCAATTACCCCCACTAAACCAACGGCACACTTTAGGGGGTCTGTTCAAACTCAATGGGATCAGAGGAGGCAAGAGAGACACAGACTCCTGCTGTAACTTCACCTGCGGGTGTCGCTGTTGGATAGTATTACTTAAGAAATACAAGTGACTTTTACACTTTTTAATGTCACATTTTGTAATATTTTTGTTAAAAAAAAACTCTCCTGATATATATATATATATATATATATATATATATATATATATATATACACTACCAGTGAAAAGATTGAACACGGTAAGATTTTTAATGTTTTTTAAAAGAAGTTTCGTCTGCTCACCAAGGCTGCATTTATTTAATTAAAAATACAGTAAAAACAGTAATATTGTGAAATATTATTACAATTTAAAATAACTGTTTTCTGTTTGAATATATTTTATAAAGTAATTTATTCCTGTGATCAAAGCTGAATTTTCAGCATCATTACTCCAGTCTTCAGTGTCACATGATCCTTCAGAAATCATTCTAATATGATGATCTGCTGCTCAAGAAACATTTATGATTATTATCAATGTTGAAAACAGTTGTGTACTTTTTTCAGGATTCCTTGATGAATAGAAAGTTCAAAGTTTGGGGTCAGTAAGAATTTTTATTTTTATTTTTTTAAAGAAATTAAAGAAATTAATACTTTTATTCAGCAAGGATGCATTAAATCGATCAAAAGTGACAATAAAGACATTTATAATGTTACAAAAGATTATATTTCAAATAAATGCTGTTCTTTTGAACTTTCTATTCATCAAAGAATCCTGAAAAAAAATACTGTACACAAATATTTTGTACAATTGTACACAATAAATGTTTCTTGAGCAGCAGATCATCATATTAGAATGATTTCTGAAGGATCATGTGACACTGAAGACTGGAGTAATGATGCTGAAAATTCAGCTTTGATCACAGGAATAAATTACTTTATAAAATATATTCAAACAGAAAACAGTAATTTTAAATTGTAATAATATTTCACTGTTTTTACTGTATTTTTAATTAAATAAATGCAGCCTTGGTGAGCAGACGAAACTTCTTTTAAAAACATTAAAAATGTTACCGTTTCCAATCTTTTGACTGGTAGTGTGTACACACACACACACACAGTAAATCCAATTTTTTTTCTACTCTTCAAATTACCCTTGCAAATAATTCAGACTGAATCTACTGCATCAGACTTTAAGAAACATTCTTTATTCTTTGGTATAAAAGGCACATTCAGGAGACGTACAGGTTAGTCACATGTGACAAACACGTAAAAGAAAACAGAAGAAACAGAAAAGGAGAAATGATTGATCCATAATGAAATGTTTTCACTCAGCTAAATCTTATTACTGCCATTTCTTGAGTTAGCACATTAAATATCACGTAACATTAGTTTAACACAAGCATTTCTTTACTAGACTTAAAAACCGATTCAGTTTAATCTATTCTCCCACACAAATCTCTTGAGGCAACTGAGAAAATAAAAACAAAAGGCAAAACACTTTTGTGCGGTTCACATGACGGGAACGTCCATCGGCTCTGTATTTACACTGACATCCAGGACTATGAACAAGCTGAACAAGCAATAAATTAGTCGTCTGCAAGCCAACTGTCAGATAAAAACTGTCTTTACATGACGATGATTCTCACCGCGATGCATAAAATCAGCTTTACACACATCATGTAATAAAGGAATGACATGTTAAAATCACGTAGATATTTAACTAAAGCGCAAAGGATCAGCCAGGACTCCTGACGAGCGTTAAACGAGACCCATCAGATCAGGTTAAACCATCTAAAATGTCAATAATGTCCTTAAGATTCCCATTCAAATGAATAAAATCAAGATATTGCATCATATTTACCCGAGCCAACCGTGTTTCTGCACCCAGTCAAGCATTTCAGGAGAATCGGAGGTTATCATCTCATCTAAAGTACATGTAATAATGTGACGTCCAATGCCGTCATGCCTCTCGAAACGTCTTTCTGGACACTGAACAGCGGATGACGTCTCTGTCTGTGAGTGTTGAGGTGTGTTTGTTTCCTAGAGCTCGTCCCGGGCCGTGCTGTCCAGCGGCGACTGCAGGACGTCCGAGTTCTGCGCCTCACTGCTCAGCTCCTCCTGCTCGCGGCTCTTGCGCGACCGCGCCCGGTCCCAGTCGGTGCGGACCGTCTCGTTGTCCCAGACGGTGGAGGTCTCCGTGTCGCTGATGTAGCCCGGGTCGCCCGTGTAGTGCGTGGGGTAAACCAGCAGCGGCTCGGCCGAGAACGCCCGCAGGTCCCGCTGCTCGAAGTGAGACATGTACTCCTCACTGCACACACAGACAGGAAATTACATTAGTTATGATGATGATGATGATGATGATATACGAGCTGAACAGAGTAACAACACACACAGAACAAATCATACAAACAGATGGACACACATCTCTGAAACACGTTCAATGAAATAATGCTTTCTTCCTTAGCTTTCAACTATTATTATTATTAAAAATAACAATTTAATCAACAAAATGATGTATTATTATTATTATTATTAATAAACTATTAATAATGTATTAAAAAAGAATTTGTTTTATTAATCATAATGCTATTTTACATTAGTATTATTGTTATTATTAGTAGTAGTATTAAAAACAATTTAAGTGACTAAATTAAATTAAAACTATTATTATTTATAATAATATTTTGATTTATTATTATTATTACTATTAATATCATTAATTAAAATAATTATTTTATTATTATTTGAAGTTTTAATTTATGATGATGAACATCATTATTAATAAAATAATAATTTTAAACTAAGTACTTTTGTAACTTTATAATCATCTTTTAATGTATTATTATTTTAACAAAATTTTAATATTATTATTGTTTTTGTTAATAATAAAAATAAACTTATTATTAACAGTAATAATTTAATCAAAACACAATTCATTTCATTTATAATGTTGTTTTACATTAGTATTATTGTTATTAGTATTATTAGCAGTAATAAAAACAAATTTTAAGTGACTAAATGTATTAATATTTATAATATTTTAATATATTATTAATAAAAATAATTATTAAATAATAATAATTATTATTAATTGAAGTTTTAATGTATTATGATGATGAACATCATTATTAATAAAATAATAATTTTAAACTAAGTACTTTTATAACTGTTTATAATCATCTTTTAATGTATTATTTTAACTAAATTTTAATATTATTATTGTTGTTGTTGTTGTTGTTGTTAATAATAAAATAAACTTATTATTAACAGTAATACTTTATTCAAAAATCAATTAATTTAATTTATAAAGTTTTACATTAGTATTATTGTTATTAGTATTATTAGCAGTAATAAAAACAAATTTTAAGTGACTAAATGTATTAATATTTATAATAATATTTTAATATATTATTATTAATAATAAAAATAATTATTATTATTAATTGAAGTTTTAATGTATTATGATGATGAACATCATTATTAATAAAATAATTTTAACTAACTACTTTTATTATTGTTTACAATCATCTTTTGATGTTTTTATTATGATTATTATTTTAAATACATTTTATCATTATTATTATTTATCATCTTTATTAATCATTAATCATCTTTTAATGTATCATTATTATCATCATCAATAAAAATAATTATTATTTGTACTAAATTATTTTATTATTATTATTATTATTTATAATAATCTTTTAATGTATTACTATTATCATCATCATCAAAACATTTGTCAACTAACTAAATTATATAAAAATTAAAATATAATAAAACTAAAATATAATAAATGAAAACACATATATGTGTGTTTTAAATTATTAATATTAACACAATTTTAACTAAATAATTTATTATTATTCTAATAATATATATATGTTTTAATTTATTTTATTTATTATTATTATTAATATTAACACAATTTTAACGAACTAAATAATTGTATTATTATTCTAATAAAATATTTTTTTTATTTCTATTACCTGTGTATTTTGAAACGTTTTTTTGACCACTTCTCTTTGTAATGAGCAAAAAAGCTAATTTACGCAACATTAGAGAATAAGATATTTTCTAATCTGATCAGAAGGATCAAATAATAGATCATCAGAATAACAGAATAATATGACAGATGAATGAATGAACTGTAGACAGAAACCGTCACACTGCACAGATGAAGATAATTTCTCACATGGGGTGTTTGTTGTACATGACGGGCAGAAACTCGTCCACCGGCAGCATCTTCTTCAGCGGTTCGGCCCGCAGCAGCTTCTGAGCGCCACGTAGCGAGATCATGTATCCCAGCGTCCAGTACGAATAATCCGCCTCCACCAGGTTGTGGATTCTGGGAACAGATTTCTCCTGATGGTCCACCTGCATCCTCTTCCGTCCGATATAACTGAGAGCATGAGACAGACGGCTCATGAGAAAATGAACTTTTAACTCATTTCAACTGTCCAGCAGAGGGCGCCGTACACATACAGACTCGTGTGTGTGTGTGTGTGTGTGTGTGTGTGTGTGTGTGTGTGTGTGTGTATCCTCACATCAAGTCCCAGTCCAGCTGCTCAGATTGGATCTCAAGCATCAGATTCTGCAGGCGACGCTTAAAGAAAACCTCGAAGCGCAGGTCGTCCTCGATCACCAGAGACATCTTCAGCCCCCGATCCACAATCTGACAGAGACACACATTTTAATAAATTAAGATGTCATAACAATCATTCATTTATAATAATATGTGACTTTTTAAATAAAATACATGAGTTTGCTTTAGAAAACATAAAATATATTGAGTGAACACATTGCTATAATTTAGGACATTATAACATTATTTGATTTAAAAAAAATAAATAAAAAAAAAACGCTATTTTGTATTATTTTATGGAAATTTTTTAAATTATTTTATTAAAACTTTATTCAAATAGTTTCTTTGAAAAAGTACTATTTGTATTATTTTATAAAAATAAAAATATACATTTAAACATAGTTCAAAAAATATTTTCTAGAAAACACTATTTTGTATTATTTCATAAAAACAGTCACATATTGAGTATCCACTGCCATAACTGAAGATATTATAAAATTATGCTATTAAAAAAAACACTTTTATATTTTGTATTATTTTATAAAAAATATATTCAGTTTCTTTTAAAATGCGCTAAAATTCTAGAAAATACTTATTTCATTAAAAAATAAATATCATTAAAAAACAAATCTCTCATATTGAGTAGACACACTGCCATATGTAATACATTTTTTTATAAAACACTTTTGTATTTTATAAAAAAATCAAATATTTCTTTAAAAAGCATTATTTTATATTATTTAAAAATAGTCACATATTGAGTAAACAGTGCTATTATAGATAATATAAAAAAAGCTTATAAAAAACACTTATATTTTGTATTATTTTATAAAAATATATTAAAAAAATATTTTTTATAAAAAATAAAAATATATATTCAAACATTACAATATAAAATATATCATAAATACTATTTTATAAAATAAATACAATTTTAAAACTTGAATATGTTCTTTCCTCACATGTATCTGTTTTGAATGTTTATAATAATTTTATTACTGTTAACTAGTCTTCAATGATTACCTTTTACTGAAACACTTAAAGACACCATTACAGTGTTTTAATGAATGAATTCATATTTAGATGAACATTAACACAGTACACACTGTCGCTCACCTCTGTCCAGATGTTGTAGTGCGACAGGAAGCAGCCCAGCTCTCCTTTAGTGAGCGGCCGGCCGTGATACGGGTCGCTGTATCCGGGCAGCATCTCGATCCCCAGCGCCTCCACCTGACTGGTGTTCAGAGCCCTGAAACACACACACACACACACACACATCACATCTGTAAACCTGCAGTACATGGGGCTAACAGACAGGTGAGAAAAGGCATTATGGGAAGCTTGTGTTTGCGGGAGTGTGTTCATGTGTCGGTGTGAAGTGTGTTTGAGACATACTTGCCATCTACAGCTGCGATGATCTTGCAGGCGATCTCTTGTTCGTAGAGAGTCCTCAGCATACGGTCCCTGCGGTCCGAACGCCTCAGCAGGTTTATCATGAACACCTGAACACACACACACACACACACACACACACACCACAGGACTGATCAAGATATAATATACCATCTTCTAAAACAATATAAAAGTAAATCATTTAACATGAGATAATAAAAATAATAATAATATAAAATTATATAAAAATAAAAACAGTTAAATATACTATAATACAAAATAAAATAACAATAATACAACAAAATAATGCAAAAAAAAAATATATATATAAAAATAAAATCAATCAAGTATACTTTAATACAAAATAAAATACAACAAAATAATACAAAAATAATAATATATAAATTATATAAAAATAAAAACCATTAAATATACTATTATAAAAAATAAAATAATACAACAGAATAATATAAAATTAAAACTATTTAAATATTACACTAGTTTACATTACTACATAAAATAACGTAATATAGAATTAAATAACAAAAGTAATATAATACAAAATACATCAACAATATAAAATAATATTTTAAATCATATAATACAAAATAAAATGTTTTAATATAAAATAAAAACACTAGATAAATATTACACTATTTTTTCTACTTTATAAAATAATGTAATATTGAATTAAATTACATAAATACAATAAAAAAAAATAAAATACAACAACATAAAATTAACAATTAAATGATATAGTACAAAAGAAAATGTTTTAAAATAAAATAAAAACACTTTAAATATTACACTATTTTGAACTATCTAATATCTAATTAAATTAAATCATAAACAATATATAATATAATATACACTAAAATAACAATATAAAATAAAAACAAATAAATTCATATAATACAAAAAACATTTAATATAAAATAAAATCACAATATAAAATAATGTAAAGTGATAAAAATACAATAAAAAAATAAAACAAGGTCCTCACCTCATCAAAGCCCATTTTATCGGGTTGTTTAGGAGGAAGCGAGAGATAGCCGGACGGCTCTGATGGAGGATTGCGCACTGAAGACAAAACAACTTCACATCAAGATCAAGTTCATTTCGTTTGGAACTACAAAACAAGACCGGAGTCATGTGACTCACCCATAACCTCCAGCTGCGAGTGCAGAAAACTGTCCGCCTCGTCCTGCAAGGTATTATGGGAGCGCAGGGGCACGGGGAAATACCCATAAGTCTCTCTGTTGCAGATGTACATCTGAACGTCTGCGGGGAGCGAGATGAAAATTCAAGCAAAAATACTGAACATGATAACCGAACACAGACCTACTCAGTCTGAGACGCACCGGCCATCCGCGCGGAGAAGGCGAAGATGATGATGTCGTCGAAGGCCCAGCTGTAGTCGGGATGAGGCGGGAAGAACGCCAGCTGACGGGACGCTTCCTTCCTCAGATCCACCAGGAAGGTGGAGTGAACCATGGGAACGGCGAAGCAGCCCTTTCTCTCCTGCCGGCGGATGGGCATGTAGGCCGGCGTCCGCTTGTAATAACCCTACAAACACAGCCTGCATTTCACTAACCAAGACTATGAACAAAAGTGCTTGTCGACATCCTTTTTTACCATCACTAAAGTCCCGTTCACAACGAAGACCATAACTATAACCACAGTGAGAAAGATATCGTTTTTTAAAATCCCTTTATCATCCCCTAAAGTGTCCCTCTAAGGCGAAACCGTCATCATTAAAGAATAACTGTGACTATATCGACATGCAGTTCTGTTGACGAAAAAAGGCGAGTTAAATAATTAAAAAAGTAAAAAACAAAACAAAACATGGCAACATTTCTTTTTATTTTCATTCACAAAATGGAGAAAAAAAGCATCAGACAGTTTAAGCAGCCCGTTTGCGGTTGCCAGATGTCAAGAGTTTAAATCCCCCAAATAAGATCTTTTCTTTTAAATAGACACATTTTTACTTAATATTCCCAATCTGGCAACCATGAGCACAAACTCTCTCTGCTCTGAGAAAAAAGCGCTGATGATCTAAAACACGCATGTCAGCTGATGAACGATAAAAATACTGACAACCAGTCAGAATCCATCCTTTTTTTAAAGAGTTTGAGCATTTAAAGTGACAGTGCAATTATATATATATATATATATATATATATATATATATATATATATATATATATATATATATATAAACAACACTTTATCGTCTGTTGGTGTGGAGGCTAATATAGTTATCGTTCTCTGTGTGAACAGGGGTAGTTCACCCAAAAAAGAAAAGTCTGTCATCATTTATTCAACCTTATGTTGGTCCAAACCTGTATGAATTTCTTTCTTCTGCTGAACACAAAAGAAGATATTTTGAAGAATATTGGCAACCAGACAGTTGACAGTAGCCACTGACTTCCATTGTATTTTTTTTCCTACTATGGAAGTCAATGGGTTGCGGTTGCCAGATGTCAATAAGAGCTTTTCCTTTTTAAATGGACACATTTTCTGCAGCGTTTTACTTAATATTCCCAATCTGGCAACCATGAGCACAAACTCTCTCTGCTCTGAGAAAAAAGTGCTGATGATCTGATAACACACACACTACCAGTCAAAAGTTTGGACACGGTAAGATTTTTAATGTTTTTAAAAGAAGTTTCGTCTGCTCACCAAGGCTGCATTTATTTAATTAAAAATACAGTAAAAACAGTGAAATATTATTACAATTTAAAATAACTGTTTTCTGTTTGAATATATTTTATAAAGTAATTTATTCCTGTGATCAAAGCTGAATTTTCAGCATCATTACTCCAGTCTTCAGTGTCACATGATCCTTCAGAAATCATTCTAATATGATGATCTGCTGCTCAAGAAACATTTATTGTGTACAATTGTACAAAATATTTGTGTACAATATTTTTTTTCAGGATTCTTTGATGAATAGAAAGTTCAAAAGAACAGCGTTTATTTGAAATATAATCTTTTGTAACATTATAAATGTCTTTACTGTCACTTTTGACCGATTTAATGCATCCTTGCTGAATAAAAGTATTAATTTCTTTAATTTCTTTAAAAAAAAAAAAAAAAAAAAAATTCTTACTGACCCCAAACTTTTGAACGGTAGTGTATAATGTTACAAAAGCTTTGTATTTCAGATAAATGCTGTTCTTTTGAACTTTCTATTCATCAAGGAATCCTGAAAAAAAACTGTTTTCAACATTGATAATAATCATAAATGTTTCTTGAGCAGCAGATCATCATATTAGAATGATTTCTGAAGGATCATGTGACACTGAAGACTGGAGTAATGATGCTGAAAATTCAGCTAAGATCACAGGAATAAATTACTTTATAAAATATATTCAAACAGAAAACAGTTATTTTAAATTGTAATAATATTTCACAATATTGCTGTTTTTACTGTATTAAATAAATGCAGCCTTGGTGAGCAGACGAAACTTCTTTTAAAAACATTAAAAATCTTACCGATTCCAATCTTTTGACTGGTAGTGTGTGTTGGAGTTTAGAGATCTCCATTGCAATATTGTGCTCAACAAAAGTCTAATAAAGTCTGTTTGCTGTGATTAAATCTGTGAGCAAATCTTCTCAGTGACCAACTGTAATAAATCCAAACATTTGTTGCTTACGAGTGCAATAATTCAGTTGAAATGTACAAAGAAATTTCTCTACAATCATGATCAGTAATCACGATTATAATTTTGAGCAAAACAAGCGTGATTATCAGTTTAAGCACTTTGCAGCAGAACTAAAATATGAATGTTTTCATTGACTTAAACTTGACTAAAATGCCCAGACTTTTAGTCAACTAAAACTTGATTAACACTCAAGATTGGCTAAATATGATAAAAAACTAAAAAGCACATCTGACACAGGACTAATACCAAGACTAAATGAAAAAGCAGTGGACAGAATGAACTGTTTCCACACACCTGAGAGGTCATGCCGCACCAGAAGTTTGAATACGCCGCTCTGGACTCCAGCATCGGCGCCACGATCGTCTTATTCTCCTTCATCAGCTTCCATAAAACGTCCCGGTTGGTCAGCAGATTATCACAGTCCACTATCTGCAAACAGAGACATTTACATGTGAGCGTGTCATTTTCATTTTAGTTGACATTTCAGAGCTGCTCCCCATTATAGTAACTTCATTTTAGATCTGGGGAAAATATAAAGTGATGAATCAAAGCTGAACCAAATGCCAACTTTAAACAGCAGCACCATTGCAATTAAGTAAATGTAAAATATATTAAATTTTAGTATAAATTTAAAGTTAAAATTATAATCAAGTGCTGCTTTAATATGTTAACCAACATCAAAATAAATGCATTTCTTACACAGCAGAAAAATTGGCCCAGAATTTGTAAGATAAATTATATATTACTTATAATTTAAACCAGGAGTTGTTTTGAAATTGGATTGTGACTCAGTTTGAATTTAATTCAAGACAAAACTTAATGCATTAACAGAAATCATTTGTAACCTGAAATGCCAATTTTGATTGATGCGTCTCGCATCAAAAGTGTGTATAATCCTATAATGGTACAAAATACTTGGACTAAACCAGTTTAAAACCTCAAAACTGAGCAAATCGCAGAGCCGCTACAAGAGAGGAGCATAAATAAACACAGAAATAACCGACACGCTAAACAGTGCTGCTAACTTTAGATGAGCAAACACACTTCAGGGTCAGTGCAGCGGGACGCGACCTGTGACCCTCTTCAGACTGTAATTACAGTGTGACGTGAAGCGGCTCAGTTCGGCTCACTGTGACATTATCTTCACCGACAGTGAACATTACAGCTGAGGATGATGCTAGCTGACTTCAGTGAAGAGTAAAGCCAGACGCAAACACGACTTTAGATGATGTACCAGGAAGTAGTCGGCCCACATCTCTCTGGCCGTCTCCAGGGCCGCCTGACGCAGCTTCATCACGTGCTCGTACCGAAGGTTCGTCCAGTGCTTCGGGCCGCTCTCGTCCTCGTAGACGCTGAGAAACACACAGACAAATAAGCATATAACGTGTGTACAAATGTTTCTGCGATCCTTAGGGTTTGTGTTTACATGAGGTCCATCTCACCTGGGCTCCTCCTGCGGTCTCCACTCCACATAATGATAAAAGTTCTGGACGTTTATCAGCCATTCGCGCAGAACGGCGGTGGTGTTGTCCGAGTTATGATCTGTGGCCACCCTGAGGAGATATAAATGGATTGAATATTCATAGACATGTAAAAGATGGCTGCTCCTCCAAAAATGTATTACAGAAGCAAATGACTATAATTAGAGCTTTTTAATTTTCCTGAATGTTCCGTTTGCGCTGGAAAATCACCCCATATTTAACTTCACTACATGACCTTTGGAAAGTGAAGCTTGTCTTTAGCGTTTGGCTGAGAACCAGAGACGGACTTTTACTCTCATGCTACAGTGAGCTTTTAAAACATGTGCTAGCTGATTCTAGTAAAGCGGATTTAGTTCGGCAGACGATCGGTGTGAGGATGAAGAATCAAAACGATCGATCATTGAGATATCATACAGGTCGCCTGCAGGAGATCGAGGTTTTGCTGTGAACAGACGTTACCAGGTGCTGCTATGATATTAAACACACACACACACACACACACACACACGTTCCTGAGGCAAATTCCATTCCTCTTTTTTCCCAGTCACTAGATCAGAGCTGATGCAGCGGTTTATCTCCATCAGGAGTGTGTGTGTGTGTGTGTGTGTCCTACAGGTCTGAATCCTTCCATTATTCTCACTAAACTTGTAAAGACAAGCACTACTACTGGCTGTTTTTTTTGTTTAATCTCCAGAAATTAACGCTTTTTGTTGTTAATAATGTGATATTTTGGTTTGCATCCAAAAAGAGAAATTAAATAACATGCAGATTAAACAATTTTTTCTTTGAAATTCCAAAAAAAAAAAAAACTATATTACAGTTTAAAAAAACTATATATTTAAAAGTTTGGTGTCAAAAAAGAAATTTAAAAAGAAACTATTACTTTTCATTCAGCAAGATGCATTAAATTGACGGTAAAGACATTTATAATGTTACAAAACATTTCTATTTCAAATACATTTTTTTTTACTTTCTTTCCATCAAATAAAAATCACGAAAAACAAAATTTTCCACATAATATGAACTGTTTTCAACATTGATAATAATAAGAAATGTAACTTGAGAAAGATTTTAAATTTATTACAAAAAAAACAAAACATTTTTTTAAATTGTAATAATATTTCACAATATTACTATTTTTACTGTATTTTTGATCAGATAAATTAAGCTTTGGTAAGCAGAAGAGACTTCTTTTAAAAACATTAAAAATATAAACTTACCCAAACCTTTAAACGATATTATAATGATACATTACATATAATTATGGTGATGAAATGGTGATTAAACATCAGTGGCTATAAAATCACATCTGTATGTAATGTGGCTGCCTGATTCACAGACAGTCATCAAACGAAAAGCGCTCATTTGATAGTTAAGGTCATTAAGATACGGGAGAAGAAAGGCGCCAAACCGCAGCACAGATTCGCAGCTCTGAGGCGGGAACCAATCACATGGCTGCGAACACGGAGACGCCCAACCCACGGAAACCAACGCTTAATATAAGGTTAAAATTAAGGCTTGATCAGATGTAGACGAGCTGGCAGAGAAACCCTGGAGATGTTGGACACGATCTGTAAGTGTGTGAACTGCAGCGCTCTTCTGCTGTAATGCTATGCTCATGAAGCAAGCCTGCTTGTTAGCGGTCAGCGCCGCTCATTACTGATTTAACTGCAGTTAGAGTGTGATCCTTTAATAAAGCTTCAGATTATATGGAATATGATATGCGTGTGCTGAAGCACAGATCTGCCAAGATGTTTGTTTATTCATCAAATACTTTTCTTAAAAAATTCAGTTCAATTTCAGTTTGGTAAAGCACTAGCGAGTGCTGAATTCACCCAAATGGACTCGGGGACTCTCGGGCCGCATGTGGTTTAGTTCTGGTCTGTTTGTGGCAGCGACACAAACCCTGGCGGTTCGGTTTTGGCAGTTAACTACACGATGCTTCAGTTCTCGCTGCCCGCTGCGACTCTTTTGAACTGAGTGAAATGAGGATGATACCATGTCAAAAATGTTTCACATATGCAGCGCCTACAGGCCAATCGGTGCTATTTTAAACTCACACAACAATTAAACATTCACAGTAAAGAGAGAGTTCACAAATGAACAGGGTTGCCAGGTTTTCACAACAAAACCTGCCCAATTGCTCCTCAAAACTAGCCCAAAACTAGCTGAATCGCATTTCAGGGGGGGTCTACGGGGGCTAAATATCATGTTATTTGGGGTCGATTCAACCTGCGGACATGAAAAACAACCCGCGACAACAGTGTAAAAGTAGCCCAATTCTGCGGGAAAACCACAGACTTGGCAACTCTGCAAATGAAGTATTTTATCATGGTTTGTTGTCAAGTACTCATTTAGTCACATGATACCCTAGAACAAACTTTATTTGATGTTAACTGATGTTACGCATCTAATGCCACCGTATTTGACTTGAAAGCAAGACTTTACACCTTAAAGGGGTCATAAACTTTACACAAGCGTGGGGGGGGGGGCACAAAAATTGTCATAATTTAGAAATAAAAGGCTATTTTTCTGTCCTGATTTTAGCCCTCTGAATTGAGACTTGAGACTCTTATAATGAGAGTTTTGGCGAGAGTCCAGAACTCAGTCACTGTTTGATTGACAGCTCCAGTGATTGTAAAGGGAGCGTTCTTTGATCGCTTTCTATAAATTATTTAATTTAAATAGCAGATGATAATAGGCTTGATTTACTGACGCATAAACAGCAATAAATGATTTTGAGACAAATAATGTCTGGCTGTACATGAATCCTATCAGAAATCACTGATTACAGATCAGGCATTAGAATTAATAGTTACTTACATGTTGTAGCATTACTGTCGGTCCATATCTTACAGTGAGAGTCTGTTTGCAAAGCCTGCGACTGATTTACCAAAGAATCCACAGTGAAATGTATCGAATACAAATAAATAACGCTCTAATGAGACATTCACATTGTTGAAAATAAATAAATTCCTAGCAATAGGGTACTTTTGAAGTTATTTTTTAGTCCTGTGATCCTGTATCTCTCTTCGCTCCCAGTGGGCGGGGCCAAAGACACAATGATGTAGAAGTAGGCGTTGATCTTAATCATAATGTGACATAATCCGAAACAAGTTGTTTTCTGAGCTTGGTTTCAATAGAAGCTGTCTTTGGACTAACAAAGAAGTTTTGAGTTCTGAAACTTACAGGATTTTTTTATAGTGGAATGACCTCTTACATGTCTAAAGATCAAGGAAAATTTGATTTCTCAATTCATGACCCTTTTAAAGGAACACTCCACTTTTTTTCCAACTCCCCTAGAGTTAAACAGTTGAGTTTTACCGTTTTCGAATCCGTTCAGCCGATCTCCGGGTCTGGCGGTACCACTTTTAGCTGCACCCATGGTACGGCAGCAAAGTTCCTTGATTATTACGCCGGAATGAGAGTATAGTTCCTAGCCATATCGGCCTAGAAAATCACAACTTTTCATTTTCCGTTGGTCTTAGTACACAATGTAACTACAGAAGAGTCAAGTTTTAAATAGGAAAAATATCGAAACTCTTTAGTCATTTTTTTGAGCAAGATGCTACCGGTCTAATCAGATTCAATGATCTATGCTAAGCTATGCTAAAAGTGGTACTGCCATACCCGGAGATCGGCTGAATGGATTCGAAAACGGTAAAACTCAACTGTTTAACTCGAGGGGAGTTGGAAAATGAGCCTATTGTCAAAAAAAGTGGAGTGTTCCTTTAAGAAGCAACAAGATCAGATCAGTTGATTAATTACAATACATACTACACCACTTTACTCAAAAAAAAACTTTTACTGTTAGTTCACATTACTTTAAAAACTCATGTAACTACATGAACTTAATTTAACTGAGTTGTTTCAACTGAAAATGAGTATTGTCAGCTTTACTTAATACGTGTTTGTTCAGTCAACTTAACATTGCTGAGTGAAACACACACATTAATGTTGACATAACTAACTGGGTAGTGGATCTGTAGTTCCCAGCATGCTTTGCAAGGGACTGCATTAGGAGGGTAAATTTAGGGATTAAGTGTTATTTTATGTGTTTTTCAGTGAAGGGAAAGATGTTGTTAGTTTATGTTAGTGTTTAATGTTCAGTTTGTTGGACATTTAGAGGAGTTTCTGAAATGTGATTGAATTGTGTTAACTGTGTTTAGTCTGTCAGCACTCATATGCGCATGTTTATAGGAGGAATTCCTGCTCTCAATTAAATTGAGTTTGTTCAGCGAGTCATTTTTGAATGGATTTTGTAGAGCAAATAATTAATTTAATAAGGTAAATGAAGTCAATAAATTTGTGTAATAAATTTCTTGAAATTGAATTAAGTAAACTGCACATATAAATATAATGTAACTGACAAATTCAAATACTATTTACTCAAAGAAATGTAGTCAGCTTTACTTGAATTTGTTTTGTTTATACAACTAAATTGTTATGTATACTCAATATACTTGTGTGGAACCACTTGATGCTGCTTTTTAAGTAAATCTAACAATTCATTTTTTGAATGCAGCTTTGGAATATAGCGCACAAGTTGTATGGACCAATTTTATGTTTTTTTTGTTTTGTTTTTTTTGGTCAATTCAAAACTTTTTCACTTCCATTGGGTTATAAACAAAGTCCATAATACTTGGACAATACTCTTACATGACTGACAGTTTTCATTTTTGGGTGATCTGTTCCAATCTAATCTAGTTGTCTAATAAACTTGGCATTGTGTATTACCAACATTGTTGGCTCCTTGATGAATTGCTTTGTATAAAAGCGTCTGCTAAATGCATAAATGTTCCTCACAAGGAACACGTCCGTATTGTGATTCGACAATACACATACTTTCTCTTCACTTCAGTATTTCTACTGTTTTACCATGTAAAACCGTACTTCTTTCTTCAAATGAAATAGGCTACCACTTGGTGAGGTATTTTGATTTTCCTTATTTTATTTAACTTTACAAAAACATTTAACAAACATGTTATCAAATGCTTTTTCTTTCATTAGTGTCAAAATAATTTTTGGGGCCAACTTTCATTTCTGAAATTTCTTGCTGAGGGGATTTGTTTATAGTGCAGTATTTGATGAATACGCATTCTAACATGCTCTTAATTATTATGAATCAACAATAAGTCTCTCAGAAGGTGTTTCATAAATTGAATCTCGCTGTCGCCTCAGGGCAACTTTTCAGCTCACTGACTCATTCATGCAGGACATTGTTGTGTTTTCTCACAAATTCCGCATTCATGCGGCGCGGGTTACAAAGACACGTCGACGGCATGAGTGGAAAAAGAGGGCAGAGCTGAATCTGATCGAGGGGCACGAGGGGGTGTCTATCTGCCCTGGACACGTCTAAACTCGCTCTATTCCCCTCCATGCACGCACACAGGCCACAGCAGGAATAGATCCAAACCTCTCTCTCTCATTCCAAACAGAGATAAATCACACATCACATCTCATGTAAGCTGAGCTGCTGTTAGTTTACTTCACTCAACACTGCTGTTTATTCCCACTTCATTTACAGAAAGCATTTAGTCACTGCATTACAGTTATCACGCAAAACATCAGTCCAGCGTCGCGTCTGCTGAACGCGCATCTGTCAAACGCGAAATCGCGCAGAACATCAATTCTGATCAATAACGCCAAATAATCTCAATCCGCCGGAACTCACCATACAGCCATGCGGTCTTTGGGGTAGTTGAGGCGGTCGATGGCGCCGAGGACGTGCGGCAGAGAGTGCGCCGAGTTGCGGCACAGCAGCGCGACCAGCACCCGCGGCGCGAGCAGCGCGGACTCCGGGCTCCAGCGCTCCTCCGGGAAATAACTGCGCACAGGACCGGTCCATAGCAGCAGGAAAAAGAAATACAGTAAATGCATGGGTGGAAAACGAGAGACGCCCGAGAAAAAGCGGAAGATCAGGCAGAAAAGCGGAGCAGCGAGACTGATCGCGGAGCGCTGACGCGAACAGTGACCATCGGCGATTTATTGCCAACCGACATAAATGCGGAGAGACTTTTGGTGGTCCCTGGAGGAGATTTAAAGGGAAAGGCTTCTTACTAAAAAGAGAAATATTGTGGTACAAAAAAGTCAGAAAAATCCACTGCTCTCAATCATCTGGGAAATAACAGAGAGATTATAATATATGGTAATTAAAATGCACAGACTGTAGAGTTATGAGTGACAAACCCATAATCTGGTGTGTGCGCCTTTAATTTCGCGGCGGCCCCTTTAAGAAAAGCAGCTGTTCTGTTGGAATCTGCCAGAAAGTTTGTGGGCGTGGCATAATACACACTTACATATGGGACAAATATACAACCATGCAACGGTACTGAATTTCATGAGTAGAACAGTAGATTAGAACAGAGAAGAAAATATGGCAAATGGTGCCTCCTGAAAATGAATCAATAGAACCAATTCACTGTTTTGAAGCGCTCAATGAGGACATCTGCTGGTGTGTTTCATTCTAAGTAAGGACAGTAAGGACTCTGGCTCACTACACAGACACACACACACTGGGAGATCTGATGACTGACGACAACGTCCTCGTTGTACAACATCACTACTGGCATTTATGAACAACAGCATAACTGTGATCTTTCTGACATCATTTTTTAATGTTATTTAAAGTACATTATGATAACTTCAAATCCAACTCCAGCTTAATTTATAAAACAACATAATTTACCGCAGTGCTGTACAATAAAATAAAAAAGTGAAAATTACAAAAATTAAAAACCACGAAAAAACATCAACACCCATCATTCAAAAAACATGAATGATCTTCTCCAGGTGTTTTTGATTCAAAAAGTTTGCAGCCATCCATGACTTCACCTCATCTACACAGACCAACAAGTGCCTCAAGACACTGGAAGAGTTTGGGTTAAAAGACAAATACAATTGAGTATCATCGGCGTAAGCATGAAATGACACACCATATTTACCCAAAATCAATCCTAATGGCAGCCTATAAAGAGAAAAGAAAATGGGTGCTAGGATCGAACTTTGCGGGATACCACATGCCAGGTGTGCAGAGGCCGATGCAAACTCTTCCATGCGGACCGAGAAACTCCTATTTTGAAAGTATGACTTTATCCATCTTAGGGCATTTCCACAAATACCCACACGTTTCAAGACGAGATATAAGAATCTGATGGTCAATCGTGTCGAACGCTGCTGTCAGATCTAAGAGTAAAAGTAAAATTACCATTGTCGGTCGTGAGAAAAATGTCATAAGTTATCAGAACTTAAATAAATATACACTTCAATCACCGATAACTTTTTGGGTTTCAGGATTTTTGATGATTCTCAACTATGTTATGAAAGATATAATGGAATGAATTGATACACCATTTTACTTTATGCAATATGTGGGTAAAATGGCCATAAATTAATAATTCCCATTCAATGCAATGTATCTATACACTGTATTTAATTAGCATATTAATGTGTTCTTCGAGCAACATTTAATGAAAAAAGAAGTGTAATAATTGGCAACATTTTAATAATAATATCTAATATTTCATAGGAATATTGATGTATAATTTATTTCCATATTCACTTGTTGTGTCTCCCAAAATGCCTGATAAACATGCTTTAAGTCCTGATGTCCTCTACAGTGGACATATATGAAATCAATGCCCTGTTCTGTAACAGAAAGTCATTTTTTGATTTGAAACCCCATAACGTTTTGATATAACATCTGAGATGTTGGTTTATGAAATACAATTTGAAAAGTGGTCCGATTTAAATTATAATTACACAGATTTGAAAATCCTGCTGGCTAATTACAGGGCCTAACGTTAACCCAACTGATGGAAATAAATAATAACTGAACTTGTAACAGTTTTGTTGCAAAGCACAATATTATGGTGAAATTAGATCTTGTGTTTGTAGAGTTAAAACCGAATTATTGTTGTATAAGCATAGCAAGCATCATAGCAAAAAGGTTAACAAACTTAAGAGTTATACCCACCAATTAACATTAGCCCTTCATTCATGACATGGATACTGTAATAATCATACAGAGAGAACATAGTTGCATACCTTTATCTTTTGCTCGTTTCTCCTCTTCTTCTTTTCTTTTTTTTCTAAATTGGGCACCTGATGGCTTTGACCTTTTCCTGTCCATCTCTGTGTTTATTTGGCACTCGACAATCAACAGATTTCCCAACACTGTCACTCACGACCACAAGTCAAGACTAAAACAATTCACCTTGGTGACCACATAATCGTTTTGTATTGCCTATTTTTATTAGCCAATTCACACAATTCAGAAAAACAAAAATGTGCAGGAACTACCGGCCTGTATTTATAATATTATGAATGAAATGTGCGTTATTTGGAAGAAAGTCGAGGTGTGACTGACTTTAGCCCACTAATTCCATTGGAGTATTGCTCCATACAGTGGATCCCCCTCTTCCATTTGGGAGAGACCCAGATGTGAACTGTCCCCCGCCCCGCCCCTCTGTTCATCCGTGCCAAAACCGCTACTGCGTCAGATGTGAAAAGCTCGGTCAGTTTTTACTTTCACTTTCTGTGGTGAATGTTTTTGACTTCTTCAAATTTTGTTTGCAAAATGATGAACAAAGCTTAACATTTCGCGCGCATTATTTCCCGTAATAATAAAACCAAGTACATTATAGAGTAAATAAACAAGACAGTTTTCTTCCAATCAAAGTTTGACATGTCATTTCCTCATACAGAGAGGCTGTGCTAAAGTTAGGAAGTGTTTTGCTTGTCTTTTCACTATAGTCTTACGTGTCAGATGTGACAAGACTCTCTATATTTGAATTTTTGTCTTATTAAATGGCGCTTGAGGATGAGCTGTCGTGTCCCGTGTGTACTGAACTCTTCAGTGATCCTGTGTTGTTGAGCTGTGGACACAGTTTCTGCCGTCAGTGCATCAATGATCACTGGACTTCGAGTAGATCCAGAAACTGTCCCATCTGTCGACAGGTGTCACCGCAGCCACCGGTGTCCAATCTGAGCCTGAGGAACACCTGTGAGTCTTACCTGAGAGAGCAAAACACGAGGAAACAGAGGGATGGAGGACAAGAGTGTCAGATACACGGAGAGAAAATTGAGCTGTTCTGTCAAACAGATGAACAGGTTTTATGTTCAACGTGTAAGAAACATGAGCACAGATCGCACAAAACACAGCCGCTACAACAAGCTGTACGACAACGCAAGGTGAGAAAGTGTATTTGACGTTTTATTTACAATCTGGGTTAAAAACAACCCAAGTTGGGTTAACCCTCTACTGCACACATGTTCATAGCACATGAAAAAAAATATACTTCACATCATTTTTTTGGTTCATTTGGGAAGATTTTATTGATAAAACCCACCCCAAAGTATTTTTTTGTTGCCTCAGGGCAACATTGTGCAACAATGGTATGGAATCATAGAGAAAATGATCATGACAATGCTCAGAAAGGATTTTTTCCCCAAAAAATGTTTAGAAATCATTAAGTAAAAAGGGAAAAAAACTTGAAAGACATCGATATACTGAATTTGATACATGCATAGGTCTGTATCATGTATTGTGCCATGTCATATACTGTTCTTCATGTAATAAGATTTCACTCCACATGAAACTTCAAAAAGCAGTTCTTCTCTGCTGTGAAATAGAGGTGTACGTTACACGCTTTGCACATCACTTTGGGTGTTCCTGCGCACCCAGGAACCCTGCATCTTCTCTTCTTATAACACATTATTGCCAATGTGAGGTATTGTCCAAAACATCCTCGAAAAGTTCCCCTTATCACACAACGTTGCCCTAAGGCAATAAAAACTGAATTCCTGAACATGCAAAATAAAAAAAACTTCATAAAACCTGACAAAAGGCTTCTCTACACCTTCATACACACATGCATATTTTTTTTTTTTTTTTGTACAGTTCATGCATTGCCTTCTTCTCACACCATGTGCTCCTCTGACCATGTGTCAGAACAGGTCATCCCACCTTCAACTGGTGCTGGTTGCCCAGCGTGTTGGGTAAAAATACTATAGCAAATAAATACTATAGTGTTTTTGAATCATACTATAGTAAATTGTAGTATACTGTATATATTATAGTATTTACAACACATTGTTAATGAATGCTATAGCATACTGTAGTATTAACTATAGTGAACTAATAAACTGTAATAAATGCTGTAGTATACTTTAGTTTTTACTACAGTAAACTGTAGTGTATATTGTAGTATAATATACCCTATAGTTGTAGAAAACTTAGTACGGTATTGGGTAAAGTAATTTGTTTATATATTACTATAGTTGTTATTATACCACAACAACTATAGAATTACCACAACAAATTAATTCAAGTACTTTACTATAGTATGGTTCAAAATCACTGTAGTATTTACTATAAATTGCTTATTAATAAATGTTCACCTTTTGATTATTATTGTTGCCTCTAGTAATTATGTGTCTGATCTTTAATTTCCAACATATTTTAGGTTTATTTTAAGCCAGACATATAGTCATTTTTAAACAATAGTTGGGTTAAATAAAACAACCCAGTCGCTGCGGTTTGTCCATTTTTAACCCAACTTGGGCTGTTTTTAACCCAGCATTTTGTTGAGTGAAGTCTAAACATTTGAATTTAATTTGATTTTCACAGATCCAGTAGAAAGTTAAATAAAAAAATATAATAAAAATATAATACTTGTGCTGTTATCTGTAAAGGAGAAGCTGAAAGCAGCTCTTCGTCCAGCTGAGAAGACATTGTGGTCATTACAGAATGCTGCAGCACAAGACGCCAAGATCTCCAATTACAATCAGGTGACACATTACATAGATATTTTCTTAGTATAGTATTAAATTAAATATTTGATTTTATCTATAATGTGCAGTAGGGGAAACTGGGGAGTGTTGTAACACATTTGATTTAAAATAGTTTTTAATTAAAAATGGCAAAACATTTTGTGAACTAATACATATAATAACTTTGTGAGCCCAGCAGAACTTGGACATGAAAGTGGTGTTACAGCCCTCCCTGTTTTGTTAGCCATGATATTTGTTTCTATCACAAAAAGCTTGTAATCATAAAAACATAAAAATCTGCTTATTCAGATGATAGACTTGAAATAATTGCCTCCCATCAGTCTCAAGTTCAGCAGACAGAAAGAAGAATCAGAGAAGAGTTTAAGAAACTCCACCGGTTCCTCAAAAAGGAGGAGGAGAGCAGGATAGCAGCACTAAATGAAGAAGAGAAAGAAAAGAAAGGAAAGATGGAGAAGAAAACAAAGGGCAGAGTACGCTCTCTCTCAGACAGACTCAGAGAGGTGGAGGAGGGAATGAAGGATGATGACGTCACTTTCCTTCAGGTGGGAGGGAAGAAACTTTATATACTCACACCACGTTTTGTTATATTATGACAGTCACTGATCTAGCGGTCTTGCTGTGCCTTCTCACAGAATTACAACAGCATTATGAACAGGTATTTTTGCTTCTAAAAGAAAATATTCATGAGTTTATCAGTGTATAAATTCGTTACTCTGAGGTGTGTGTGTTTGTGTGTTTAGAGCTAAATACACACTTCCAGATGCAGAACTGAGTTCAGAAGCTCTTATTGATCTTACCAAACATCTGGGCAACTTGAAGTATCAAGTGTGGGAGAAGATGAAGGACATCTGCCCTTACTGTGAGTACTAGACAGTAATTTTCCCGGTGTTAAATTAACACCCCTCTGTGTTCATATGGGAACCACCAGCAGGGTGTTAAAGTAACACTGAAACAGTGTTAGAGTTAATTAGGTACTTAAGTGGTTAATTGAGTGATAATTGTTTGATTATTGAAGACACCTGATGATAATGAGCAGAATCACTGAAGGAAAGAGAAACACAAGACCTACAACTGACTTCAGCCACAGCCTTAGATGAAATCAACTGAGAAGACATTAAATCTCTCTTATTACAAACCAGACTGACTTTATTTCTGTCATTCGTCTACAGTTCTTTTTGAGAATTAACAGGTTTAGGTGTTGATGTTTTATTGAAAATGTTTGGTCACCATTATGATGATCAGTGTTTTCTTCAGTTTGTTTAGACAGTTAAATTCACACACAGACATCAAGGATCAGCATATGAGTCTCAACAATGGTGACATACTTCATGCTGCAATGCATGATGGGAGTCATGCGTTTTATATTATTGTGGCTCCCAGCATGCATTGCAGCATGTCACCATTGTTGAGAGAGATTCATATGCTGATTCTTGATGTTGGGGTGTTTGAATGATGCATTATTTCTTAAAGCAATATTTAAGAAAAAAAAAAAAAAAGAATGGTGACATGCTGCAGTGCATTCTGGGAGCCACAAAAGTTTCAAACTCATGACGCCCATCATGAAGTATGTCACCATTGTTGAGATTCTTATGATGATTCTTGATGTTTGTGTGTGTCTATTTATTTTTCTTTTCTAATAATGTATTTAAAATTCAGAATGTTTGACCTGTGGCAAGAAAATCTATTAATAACAAGTAAATACTTTTGGTAAGTAATAACAGTAGTTAATCACTTTTCATTATGATGAAATATATGAACATCTTTGTTTATGGTTTTTCTTTGCAACAAATTATGTGTTCTGTTAACAAAAACCTCAAACTGACATGAATAAAGCAAAGAGTCAAACTATAACCATTTCTGATTTAACTAAACCCTAAACCAGTCATACAAGAGTCACAAGCCTTTTATAAAACTGTCCAACTAAAGGAAACACTGATCATCATAATGGTGACCAAACATTTTCAGTAAAACATCAACAGCTAAACCTGTTAATTCTCAAAAAGATCTGTAGATGAATGACATAAATAAAGTCAGTCTGGTTTGTAATAAGAGAGATTTAATGTCTTCTCAGTTGATTTCATCTAAGGCTGTGGCTGAAGTCAGTTGTAGTTCTGGTGTTTCTCTTTCCTTCAGTGATTCTGCTCGTTCAACAATCATCACTCAATTAATCACTTAAATACCTAATTAACTCCAACACTGCTACAGTGTTACTGTAACACCCTGCTGGTGGTTCCCATATGAACATCGACCAGTGTTGATTTAACATTGGGGAATTTACTGTGATAGACCACTTTGTCCTTTACGCTTGCAAGACAAGGGAATAGTACAAAAACATTTAAACTAATAGATATCACCATATTTCGCCAGTTGATTAATCACAGTACATAAAGATAACTGTTCTGAAATCCTGTTTCAACATAAAAATTAGGTGAATGATATATGAACAAACCTTCAGAATACAGACAGGAGTAAAACTGTAAAGTTTGGTGTAAAGCTGCTGAAGTGGAGAAAAAAACTCACAACCTTTAAAGCAGGGTTGCTCAAATCCGGTTCTGGACGGTCACTGCCTTGCAGAGTTTACTTCCAACCCTAATCAAACACACCAGAACAAGCTAATCAAGCTAATTTTCCTCTAATCTCCTCAGACCCTGTGATCCTGAACCCAAACACAGCTCCACCAGACGTCTCTGTGTCAGATGACCTGACCTCTGTGACCTCATGTGCGTACCGACAGGACATGCCCAACCCTCTTCCTCTGCACAAGAACCGTATGGTGTTGGGGAGTGTGGGATATAGTTATGGTGTTCACTCATGGGATATTGATGTGGGAAACAGTCGCAGCTGGAGCCTTGGAGTGTGTCTTGGATCAGTGGAAAGATCTATTGTGCAAAGTTTGAACTCTGCAAATGGCTTCTGGGGTCTCAGACGTGATGGAGACTTGTACAAATTCCTGAACACTACAATTGCGTTCAAGATGAAGACTCATCCCCAAGTGGTGCGTGTGAAGCTAAAGGATTGTTTTGACAAGAAGGGAGGATGGTGGAGGAATGTGAGTTATTTTGATGCTGCTTGTAATTCCCTTTTTGCCTGTTTTCAAGTGCCCTTAGGGATTGAGCTTTTTCCATTCGTGATCCCAGAAAAGCGCTCCGGCCCACTTTGTGTCGTCCCAGCTAAAGTTACTCTGACAACTGAACACGTTGAACACATTGAACAGGAGATCTCTTTTCCAGAGGAACATTATTCTTTGCCGAAGGTGCGATGGAACGTGTTGTTTCTGGTAGTGTTCTTCTTATTGGCGGTGCTGTGTGTTTTTATAATGTATCATCTGATATACTGAGTATGTAACAGTTCATAATTCATCATTGTTTTTAGCATTACTCAGTATAATGATAACAGGCTTTTTTTTATTTCCACATAGTAAACCAAGTAACCAAGTTATACATCTGACAGTAATAATTGTAACAGTTAAGTCTAACAGAGAAAAAAAAGAATTAATTATGAATTGTGCCAAAATGCTTGTTCTAGTTGTAAAGCAATTTCATTATGTTTATTGTTAATGTGTATTAAATGCATCTTAGTAAAGGGGATTTGGAGACACCTGCAGGCGATCAGAGTAATGAAAAGTGAGCCATTTTCTTGTCAATTCTAGCCGAGCTGTCGAGGTGAATGGCAGCAGGTAAAAACTCTCCGGTCATATTGTCATAGAAAGTTGGTAGATATAACTTTATTTTCCTTTAAAGTCAAATATATCCCTGTAGACATGTGTTTAAGACTCTTTTATTTCATATTGAAGTGATAATGAGATCACAACTCGTCCCCTTGGAATTATAAGGTTCTATATGACATTTTTGTCAAAATTTAGTTATTCACATATTCTTATTCTGTGACAGCTTATTTACATTATGTGATGTTTCTTTTTTTTAAGTTGTGTACATTTTGGGACTTTTTTTTAGAAAACAAAAATGTTCCATCTACAAATGCTGCGTATTTACTGGAATCTTGAGATGACAACACGTGGCGCTGTATTTGGAGCTGTTCATGTCCTTGGACTGGGAATTATGTGTTTCTATGGCACCACTATCAACGCCTAAATGAATCTACAGCGGTCAGGTGGTACACGTGGGAGCTTTCAGAAAACTCGCAAGCTACAAGCTGTAATTACGAGCTCTAGGAGCCGGACATGAACACTTTTTACAAGCTAGAATCTCGTAATTACAGGAATTACGAGGTGGCGTGAAAGAACCTAAAGTCAAACTCTAACTTGGTTCTACAAGGTTCTATCTGTGAGCCAATCAGCACTTTGAATGCACACACGAGGACCAATCAGGATCAGCCTTCTTTGTCATGTCGCCGGACTGCTCTGTGACAATGGAAAAGAGAGCAGAAAACACTAACAGTTCCACACAACACAATGTTTATTAGAAACCTCATGATGGACTATTATATTTATGATCTTGTCAATGACAGCAGCCCAAATTCCAGGGAATTTCAGTCTGTTTTTGTGTTTTGCTGAATCTGTTGCTGAGGAGTTATTTTCAGTTAGACACCACACTAGCCAGCAGCGCTATTAAGAGGATAGGTCCAGGTTTTGTAGTCTATTTGCTTTATTACAGTCACGTCTTTGTCATACGAGGGAAAGTTATGAATATATTAGATTGTTTTAACCTTGATCCATCCTGTGTGTACTTGTATTGCGCTGTATGTAGCTATAAAGCTCTACATTATGGCACACTGGATTAAAGTGTATAAACTCAGGCATGCATTTTAGTCTGGGACTCTTAATCCTTGACTGTGAAACTGGTGGATGTGTTAGAGCCAGATGAACTTGGTTGCTAAATTTCTCTACAGTAATATTAGATTGAGTCTCGTATTCAAAGTGAGTCAAACTCTTTCATTTTTAATTCTTTTACAAATCAAGATGCAGACGAAAGAGGGTGAGGCAAAAGATAAAGGCATGGTAACAAATGAGAAAAGCTTTATTGATTACTTTTTTTTTTAAGTATCAAAGATTTATAAATGTTCTTTATAAAAGCAAGTGGAGTAAAAAATGACCACTACAATTCTCACTATTTTGTGGATTTGGATGGAAACAATCAATTTTATGGTTAACTTGGTAAAGTGGCAATAGCAAAGTATAATATAAGTGAAATTTCAACAAACTAGAAAGAGAAAAAAATAAAGTGAAAAGAGAAAAGTGCTTAACATTTATTAGACCACCTGTCATAATAAAGAGAAAACACAAATATTTTAGGAATTTGTCAAAAAACTTGTTTAAAACAAAAATGTTATTGTCATTTATTAGTCAAATAACAAACTGAATCTATATTCACACATAACCAATAAATATATATATATATATATTATTTTTATTTTGTATGGCCTTCTTTTGGCCTTTCTATTAGCTTGGATTTTTGCTGGCATTATTTTTATGTACTTTTCCACAGTCTCTGTTGTTATTGACTTCCAAATAGTTTCTAGTTGTTCAAAGACTTGCTTTTGATTAAACTTTTGTGCGATCTATATTTCAAATCCACTAAATCCCAAATTTGTCAATCCATCAGTTCCACTACTCCAGATTCTTTTCTCCTGGTCTAATAGTCTTTGCACAGTTTTGATGTAATGATTTTGTTAATCATCAATACTGATAGTTTAGGGCAGCTGTGGCACAAACCTCACATTGGGTGGTGGTCTAATAAATTTGTTAAGCACCATATATATATATGAATGAATAAAATATCAATAGTAAGTACATCACAGGTGCATGTCTTGAATATGAGTAACTGTATTCTTGACTCAATAACAGAAACAATGCTTTTACCCACTCCAGATCATTGATTATTGAGATAAACTTGGGAAAGAGCACACGAGAGTGAATTATACCCAATCATATTTAGATGTCTAATTAGAGATCAAGAGTGATTTTGATTTAAGATGGACATCAGAGTCCAGGGAACAGGTAGAATTTCTTCGTAAGGGTTGTTCTTTCAATACACGACAAGAGTTTGTTCTCCTCTCTTCCTGGGTGTTTCTCCATGCCGGAGGTGACCTATGAAAAAAAAATAATATCATATTTACATGTGACATTTTAGTTGAGCAATGCGCTTCGGCTAAAACAACTGGAAGACGTTGTTTTGTATCTTGGCTAAAATAAAGTAAACCAAATTAAAAAAAAAAGAAGAGATTTTCTTCACTCACCTTCCCAAACAACTCCATAATGTGAGTGTTATGAGCCCATTCACAGAACACCTTCACGATGTACATGACAAAAAAACTTCCAGACCGTAAGTCAGGATGCCTGTATGCTTTGATATCTGTGGAGAAAATTCATTGGTTATACAATAAGATACTCCACAAAGAAGCCTTTGACACTTTTCTCATTACAGAAGAAACATGAACAGCTCCTGAACAGAAAAAATCTACAAAAAAAAACATTTTTTAAACGCATTTTTGAGCACTTACCAGGGAGGGTGGACATAAAACAGATAAAGTCTTTCTCTCTGTGCACCCAGGCGTCTGAGTCAAGTGAGCTGTCATCAGCGTCTGAGTCAGGTGCGCCTGCACTAATGTCCACACCTCCTGGGTGACCTGAACACAGAAACAGTTCACAATATGGATGACAAAATTACTGTAAATCCAGAGAAAAGGTTTAGATAATGCCGACAAATTACAAAGAGAAATAGCAATATGTGAATAGGAGTTTTATCAGTCATGTCGCACCTCCTCTGCAGGCTTGGATCAGAATAACCTTTGGTTTATCGATCAGAGCAGGACATTTTACAGAGTTCAGATGGGTGAAGATGTCGTCAACAAAGAAGTAATCATTGGGGTTGTGCTGGTGATGATAGTTGACACCTAAAATGGCATCTTTATTATTGATTCTTCCCCCGTGAGACATTATAACCACGAAGGTGCTGTCCGAGTCTCCATGGTCAGGAAGTGCAGCGAAGTTCTCGACTGCAGCAGCTATTTCCTGTGAATAAAATGAACTTTATTAAATAGATACTAGAAAACACCATAAATCATGGATAGAAGAAATGCATAGTATAATTAACCCTTGTGCGATGTTGAAAGCCCTGTAACACTTGTGATGTTCATGGTCAAAAATGACCGGCCTGCAAAAAATTGCTTATAAATCTCTCGTTATGCTACATCATCACCAAAAACAAATACAAAAACTATCCTAATTTAAAGAAAACTAGTTGACAAAAAGATTGAATTCAGTATTTATGAACTATTTTTCTGTAGGTCGGTCATTTTTAACTGTGAACACCACAAGTGTGACTTTGTGCCATTTTGTACCAAATAAAAGCTTTTCAAAACAAATTTTACTGCTTAAACATTAAAACACACTAGTGTGATAAATTTTTTCATATTTTATTTAAAGACCCCCTGTGGTGAAAATCAAGTTTTTATTTGTTGTTTATATGTCTATGTGGTGTTTTTAATACGATTTAAGACAAACCATGTGCAAATTCATCAGTCAACATTGCGGGGGACTTTAATATGGACAAAATTATCCAAAAATAACATAAGCTCAGATAAATGAGGCCTACGATTGATAAATTCTAAAGAGAAATATAAAACCTGTCCTAATTGAAAGAGATCAAATTGACAGAAAGATTGAATCCAATATCTGGTGATAATGTAGCATATGAGAGATTTAAAAGTGTTCCAATGTGGGGGAAAAACACAAACAATTACAAAAAGTATCAAAACATTTTTGGGAAGTTGTTAGACTGTGGGTGAGTAAAGTCAGTCAATTTTAGTCCAGTGTAATAACATTAGCTAGCATTTTCTGGTATGGGAAAATCCTCTCCGGGTCAAACAATGATTAAAGTAAAATATTTATTGACTTTTCTATATCCACACTAGAGGTCTTCTAGCTTTGTACAGACAATATTGGTTTCACGAGGCCGGACGTCTTACGCACTTTTCCAGAAAGATTTGTGTGTTTCTGAACTCTGTAACCCAAAGCCGTCAGCAGCCACTCCATGTTCTCCTCGTCTGTCTCTGCTCCAGGCCTCTTGTGTGTGTTGGTGATTAGCAGGGCTGAACGTTTCCTCTGAGACTTGTTCTTTGGTATATAAACCTATGAGAAAACATCAGCATTATGCAGAATTAAAGCACAAGCACCAGAATCAGTGTCTGGATCAGCGTTTCCCAACCCTGTTCCTGGAGCTGGAGGTTCAAGTCGAGTAGGATTTACATGAGCAAAACCTGTTTCTAATGGATATCCCCTTTAGTCACCTGAACTGAAACATGAAAATAAGCAGTAATAATAAAGGCCTTGTATAAATAATACAATATAGATGATTCAACAATATATAATTTATAATAATATGAAAGACATCTAGTTATCTAAAGGTCATTAATTAAGTTTTCCTGTCTCGTTTGTTCATATCATGAGACAAATAATATTACATAAAGCAATAGGTATAAAAAAAAAAAAAAATCATTATATAAAACATAAGCTTAAAAACACAATGATCCGACTTTTGCTACTTGGTTATTAAAACTGTTTTTGTTCATATCTCTGATATTAATTTTCCCACATACATTTTTATGTTTCTCAGTTTTACTGTTAAGATTTCAGAATCTTTTAAGGGTTTGGAAACACTGATCCACATCAGATATCATTCATAACATATTATGTAAAGCCAGAAAAGTTACATTAGAAAACAGTTTAAGATTAATGGGGCGTCAAACTGTTCTTCTGGAGGCCACAGTCCATCAGCGTTCAGCTCCAACACACCTGTCTGAAACCTTCAGGTCATCCTGAACACTTGCTGCTTCAGCTGCTGGATGGAGTTAAACTCTGCAGGACAGCGGCCCAACAAAAGAAGGACTGGCAGTCCCCGAATGTACTGTTTTTTACAAAAGTTAATTGAAACCGAGATACTTGCGTCATCTCTATTTTTTTTAAGAGTTTTGTTCTTAAACTCTTGGCTGGATGGAGTAATGCTGTCTGGTCTCTTCCAATCGGATTGGATGGGCTGCTCATCCACAGACACTGGAGCATTTCTGGTCTCCTGCTGTACAGGCGGCTGAGCTGAAGACAGGAAAACACTCATCATTCAGTGCATTTCAAAATATATCCAAAGCCCATAAAACAAAGAACCGAGTGATAGTGCTGTGATCTTACCAAAAGCACCAGTGGTTGAGCTGAAGCTGAAGTTTAATGAGCCTAGGATGTCGTTTCCAGTGAGTACTGAAGCATTTATAGTTGCACCTGGTTCAGCTTTCAGATCAACATTGACTGCTGTGGAATAGAGTCTGAGAGATTTACACACTTTCTTACATTACAGCTTTAACATTACTGACATTTTACTTCATTACCAGTCCTCTGTTCAGCTTGATTTCTCTTCACAGCTTCATCTGTTCCACGACACTCCATCGTCTCATCTACAGCGTCACTCGTATCTATTATTTATATATATATATAGTATTAGGGCTGTCAATAGATTCCATTTTTTAATCACGATTAATCACACACTTATCGTGAAATTAAGCATACACCATTTATCTTCGTCCATTTTTCCATCATTGCCTATATCCAGCAAAGTAAACCATCAGATTGTGATTCTCACAAAACTGTATTTTTCAGCTTTTTTCAAGGTAAATTTAGGTGTTTTTTTAAAAAAAAAAAAAAAAAAAAGGACACGGGCAGGCTCCAAAAGGACACCAAATAACCAAATGATATGAGTCCATATAATTCATACATTTATGTACACCAAAGCACCCATAAAAAAAAAAAAAAAATTAATTAAAAAAAAAATTAAGAATTCACAGTGTATAGTATGTGCAACAGCAAAGAGCTTGTTTACATTTTAGACAAGTCAAGTTGCGATACTGAACAGGACCACATGGAGATGCCAAAAAACCCTAAACCAACCGCCTTGACCTGCATATATACTAAAGTACACAGCAACATACACAGGACAAATCCAAACATTATCCTGAATGTGTGTGAAAACAACGTGAATGTACTGAAATGTGTCTGTGCATAAATACAATGTGCGATCAGTGAGTCGAGAGAGAGCGCTCATCCATGATTTGTTTGCGCATAAAAATAACGGACTCACGCATGCTTAATGTACGACTCCTGCACATCACAGCAATCGTCTTTACTTTGTTTCCTCATCCATCTAAACTTTACTAGCGAGACGCTGGTTTGCTTTATCCAGCTGAAAAAGCTTAGGCCGGTTTCACACCGCACGCATCAGCAGAGCGTAAGCAGTGCGCATTTTTTCGGCGCCCATGTTAACAGATGAGAGCATTCACAGCGCACGGGCGCGACAGCGCTTAGCAGGAGCAGAGCAGAAGCTGCAGTGCCGCGATCGTTTCGGCGCTGGGTCTATCTTTGCTGCGCTGCTAATGCTCAATTAAAGTGAAAGTACACCTTTGATGGAAAAAATAAATATGATTTCACACAAAAAGTGCTCAAAATGCACAGAATAAGCATATCTAGTGTGTTTTAACAAGAAATGGAATCTGTCAGGAAAGAAAATTAATATTAAAAAATATTTATAGAAGATTTACTCATTTAAACTTGTTTTTAATTATTTAGTTTGGGTTAAAGTATGGAGTATTATAAAAAAGTTTGGATGTTTGAACCGCCGTGTTCTGCTTAGGTTTGCTTCGAGTTGCTTGCGGAGTTGAAAACATGTTTTAAGGTGGACTGAATCAGAAGAGACTTTGAGAAATGTTCTAATGGACTTTGTGGACTATTGCGGAGTTGAATTTTTTCTACTGATTATGTGATGTACCTTGTGTGGGTTTTTTAGATACTTGATTGTGAACGATGTAAAGATATGTTTGTGTGAAGGGGTGTTTGAAAGATGAGAAACTGGGTCAATACACGCACTTTGTTTAAGCAATTTATGAAGTATGCTGTGTTTTTTTTTTTTTTTTTTTTTTTTTTTGCTTATCATGCAGATGCAATCAGATCCAGCCTATTGCCCTTGAAGCGTGCTGTGAAGTCCCTTATTATAATATTTTGATAAAGTATAAGTGGGTTCTTACAACATCACATGTAATACCTTCATATAAATACCAATGACCACAATAAACTCCAGAGAATATGGATAGTTAAAACTAAGTAATACCTATTACATCCATATTATCCAAAACAATTAATTAACTCCCATTGCAGTTTTCCTTGGTCTGATAGGCATGCTGTGAATAGGGAGTGTACAGGGCCTACTCAGTAAAATGGATCCCCAGATTGAGAGGCAAAAACTTTAACCTCTGGACTATGCCACTAAATATATTGATTACACAGTATACATATATATCCAGGCTATAGTTCATTCGTATACATAAATATTTAAACTGAACACAAAAATTATTACATTATTATTACATTAGAAAAAAAAAACAATCATCGATTATTTTCCATATTATGTTTCCATGCTACTATTACAAAAATAATAGCAAATATGTTAATAAATGTGTTGATCTTACGCCAATATGGCGGTATTTAAAGTTAAGACAACTTCTGATTCATAAACATTGAAGATTTTGAAAGCATGAGAAATTAGCTCTTGGTTGGATTTGAACCCCGGTCCCCAGATTGAGAGGCAAAAGATTTAACCACTGGACTACACTACCACAATATAATATTTAGAGTATACATAGATATTTAAAAACACTTTTCTTAAATTATTGGAAAATATAATCTGTTTTGATGTCCTTACTAAGCTGGACACTATTTTGGAGTCGACTGTACTAGGCCGTGACAAGCTACCCTGCTAGCTAGAAACAACGAAGCTAATGTTTGACAAATCAAATGTTAGACAACAGAATGGTCATCAAAACAAGACAGATTTAAATTCATAGATATTAATGTTTAAGAGGAAAATACTGTAGATGAAAAAAATTACTTTTATACCTCAAAAATGCAGAAAAACTTTAGCATGCAGAGAGGGATCTCCACAGAGCACATGCAAAATGAGTTTCATGGTTCTGTCTCGTTTCTGATATTTGTAATTTGAAATGTTACAATTGCCCCTACTTTGAATAAGCTACATGACTTTTTCTAAAGGTGTACACAAGAAAGATGTCATCATTATTATATTCTCCCAACATCTCTTGATAAGAAGTAAAAAATGTACCTAAACTGTAAACCTAATGTTTGACATTTAAATATTTGATTATGGTTTAATCTTTTTTTTTTCAAGTTCTCTGAACTCTAAACTTTAGCAGAGTTGTAAAAACTCAAAAAAAAAAAATATATATATATATATATATATATATATATATATATATATATATATTTAGTGTTAACTTAAATCTTTGTCAGATGAATAAACTCAAAAATAATAGTTAGCTAAACTTTTTGGCACATTTTGAGTAAAAGGTACTTTCCATTATAAGTTAATTCTACTGTTGGGTTTACAGTGAAACAGTTCTTGATTACTAATCAAGTAGGCACGAAAGACATGTTTAAAGTTGTATTGTGTACACAGAAGCCCCTGCTATATTTCCATCCACCTATTTTATGTGCATTGTGAGATATCGCATAAAAATGCTAGATGGAAACACCAAGATGCTCATAAATTCTAAAAATGCACATTTAAAAAAACTTATGAGCTCAAGGTCAGATAAACTTTTATGTGACACAAAAACATGATTATAATTTATTTTATACAAAAATTTATATACAGTGGCTTATACTGCAGCAAGTTGCATTTTTCTTCATGATATTTAGCGGCAGTTTATCAGGAAGTGATGATTTTGTTCTCTTCAACTCACTGGATGGAAACGCTGCTTTATTTGCAAATGTTTTATGCAATATTCAAAATTTGTGTGTAAGAAGGAATAGTGAGTATAGAAAGCAAAAGCCAAATCCTGGACATTTTGGGCGATTCAGAAATCCCAGCCGGACACATTTTTTTAGGTCCAAAAAGAGGACATGTCCGGGAAAAACGTATTGTCACCCGATCTTTGTTGAATGGCTGAAAATTTCCTAATTTCGTTTTTTAAAGGTACTATTTTTGATCTAGCGTGTATTTTGCATGCTAACTTACAAAATAAGTAGATACTCAAGATTGTTGACTTTGCAATAAAATCACATAATATGTGAAATTATGGCAACTTGTAATTATGGCATGCTTAAATAGTGTGACTGTGCATGTACAGTACCCCTCACGCCTCAGATCAAATATTACAGATCAAACCTATGTATGTGCGCCGAAACACTTTGGCAAAATAAAGCAGCATTATTTTTTTCAGCTCCATCTTTTGTTTGTTCTGAGCCATTGACGTCGCACGTGTTACTGGTGTTGTCAAAAAATAACTTAGTTTTTTTCTTTCCATGCAGGTGAAGTCAACCAGAACAATTACACAACAGATCAAACATTTGTCAGTATCTGTGTAGGTTTTAAACGTGTAGTGCAAACACTGATCTCAATGATGGTGACTTGAATTTTTTATTTTTCTCCTTTGGTGATTCTGATTGTTAACATCAGGTGTCTTCAATAATGGTCAATCATCACTCAATTGATCACATTAATTATCTCATTAACTTTAACATTACTTCAGTGGGTGGAATAAACATATGGCAGGACTTTTACTTCCTGACCCCTGGACTTTCCACCTCTGTGTATAATTAACGATACTACTAATATTATTATTATTAGTAGTAGTAGTAGTAATCTGGTGGATTTTGTAGGCAGGTTAAGACTGAATTTAGATTTTTTTTAAATGTACTGTAAGGGAATACTAATTTTTTTTTTTTTTAATGCACTGTAAATGAAAACCAATTCTTTATGTTTAATAATAATAATTGCATGAATATTTAAATCTGTTGCAATTTCACAGGTAGTTTAAGACAGGATTTAGATTTTTAAAAATGTACTGTATAACAATGACTGTTTTTAGTAAGTTTATAATGTAATAAATTTCTCATAATTTAAAAATTATTACATTATGAGCTCAAGATTTTATTACATTTTGAGAAACATATTACATTATGAATATTTTATTACAATAATAATGTAATACTTATTACATTATGTTTAGTTTTTACATTATTGTGCATGTTCGCTACGTCAGAATTTGTTTGGCAAATGCGTTTCCATTGTCAGTTAAATATCAAAATACATAAAAAGCTCATGCTGTAAAAATAACCTAAGATATAACAAGAAATAACAAGTCTCCCCACAAAATATAGGAGAATTCCAGTCTTTTTTTTTTTATCGAAGATGATTTTTAAAATATTGAGACGAGTAAACTACCGGGGGCAATTATAACAAATTTTGGTCATGTCGTCATTACTCAAAAATCTTTTGAAATATTTGTAAACAATTTTTATGTCAGTAACTTGTATCTGTGTTCTACTTGTTAACAGTCATCAAATGTTTTTACAAGCAATGCTAGAGTCACAATATTGATATATGCGGGGGCGACTGTAACATCACATGTAATACCTTCATATAAACACCAGTGACCACAATAAACTCCAGAGAATATGGATATAGTTAAAACTATGTAATATCCATTACATCCATATTATCCAGAACAATTAATTAACTCCCCTTGCAGTTTTCCTTGGTCTGAACCTAGGCATGCTGTGAACTTTAACCTCTGGACTATGCCACTAAATATATACATAGTATAGCCAGGCTATAGTTCATTTGTACATAAATATTTAAACTGAACACAAAAAACTTTCACATTATTACATTATTATTGCATTAGGAAAAACAAAAAACAAAAAAACAATCATTGATTATTTTCCATATTAAGTTTCCATGCTACTATTACAAGCCAAAAATAATAGTAAATATGTTGATCTTACGCCAATATGGCAGTATTTAAACTTCTGATTCATAAACATTGAAGATTTTGAAAGCATGAGAAATTTGCTCTTGGTTGGATTTGAACCCCAGTCCCCAGATTGAGAGGTAAAGTATTTAACCACTGGACTACACTACCACAATACAATAGTCAGAGAATATATATATATATATTCAAACTGAACACCAAACACTTTTCTTAATTTATTGGGAAAAATAATCTATTTTGATGTCCTTACTAAGATGGACACTATTTTGATGGAGTTGACTGTACCACCCCGTGACAAGCTACCTTGTTAGCTAGAAACGACAAAGCTAATGTTTGACAACGATATCAAATGTTAGACAACAGTAGATGTAGATGTACTGTACTGTAGATGAAAAAAAGGTACTTTTACACCTCAAAAATGAGTCTTTGCAGAAAAACTTTACAAAATATGACTCGGTGGCTTATGCTTTGGCATGCAGAAAGGGATCTCCACAGACCACATGCAAAATGAGTTTCATGGTTCTGTCTCGTTTCTGACATTTGTCATTTAAAATGTTACAATTGCCCCTACTTTGAATAAGCTACATGACTTTTTCTGAAGGCGTACACAACAAAGATGTCATCATTATTATATTCTCCCAACATCGCTTGATAAGAAGTAAAAATGTACCTAAACTAATATCTGACATTGAAAGAAATTGTTAAAGTGAATTATAGAAGACGGTTTTCTTACATGTTTGGTTGAACAAAACTCTGTGTAGCACCTGCACGTCCTTGTTCTTCCTTCGTTTGGGGGGACTTATCTAATTCCTGCCACGACCACACTTGAGCGGTCACGCCTATCCGCCTTTTCCTGTAGGGTAAACCCAAGTAAACAGTCAGTAATAAAATAAGAACACGTGAACAAATTACAAGCAGCACAAATATAGACAACCAGGGTAGGACTGAGGGGTCTGGGGCCCCTGCGCTTGAGTTTATGTTTGGACCATACCTACGCTACAAATGTCCTCAACTAGAACATCATTATAGAGTAGCAAAAAATAAACAAAAATTAAAATATGCTTTGAGGTTCCTAGAACAATTAATATGCAACATGCCTAGCCTAGTCAAAGTTTAGAGGTAATTTGAAATGGACATTATAATACAATAAAATACACGTACAAGCCCAACCCTCTTCCTCTGCACAGGCACCGTATGGTGTTGGGGAGTGTGGGATACATTTATGGTGTTCACATTGTTATTGTGTTTTAAGTGTATATTGTATATTATTAGTATGAAATGCATCTTAGTAAAGGGGATTTGGAGACACCTGCAGGCGATCAGAGTAATGAAGTGAGCAATTTTCTTGTCAATTCTAGCCGAGCTGTCGAGGTGAATGGCAGCAGGTAAAAACTCTCCGGTCATATTGTCATAGAAAGTTGGTAGATATAACTTTATTTCCCTTTAAAGTCAAATATAGCTATCCCTGTAGACATGTGTTTAAGACTCTTTTATTTCATATTGAAGTGAAGATCAAAACTCGTCCCCTTGGAATTAAGGTTCTGTCTGACATTTTTGTCAAAATTGAGTTATTCACATATTCTTATTCTGTGACAACTTTACATTATGTGATGTTTCTTTTTTTTTTAAGTTGTGTACATTTTGGGACTTTTTTTTAGAAAACAAAAAGGTTCCATCTACAAATGCTGCGTTATAATACGCCACCTCGTATTTACCGGAATCTTGAGATGACAACACTTGGCGCTGTATAGAGGGTATGCATCGACGTCACTTTCCCGCCGGAACGCGCTCCCTCAGCTGGACTGAGTGGCAAAAGAACCTGCTGGGTGACTGGATTTAGTAGGGGAAACTGCGAAAACGTGAGGAAAACAAACGATTACACTAAAGGTTGGACTCGAAAGTGTTCCTTACAACTTGTCAAATAAACCCAATCCATGGATATTGGCATGCAGCCAGGAATCGTATTTTACTGACATTTAGCCTATGTGCCTGATTTCGACGCCGGGGAAATACATAAAGCAAATCTGCCTGTGAATAGTTTATATAACTACAATATAGGTAGGTTTAAATCCGAGTAGTCACTTATATTAATGTTTTATATATATATATATATATATATATATATATATATATATATATATATATATATATATATATATATATAAACCTATTGTCCAGCCCTAAAACTTGTACAGTTTTTGTCAGTGTTTATTTAAAAACACCTAATTATGCAGAATATAAGATGGTAAATATTTAACTGATGAGTTTTCAACACAATATATAACAATACAATATATACGGTAAGATTTTACCTCAAAATCCAACAATTTGACACAAAATTATAACTACAAATCCATGTTTCTCTGCCTGGAGTCCAGTTATTTCTGTGAATTGACATCATGTGAATTGAAGTGACGTCACGTGCATACCCTCTATTCGGAGCTGTTCATGTCCTTGGACTGGGAATTATGCGTTTCTATGGCACCACTATCAACGCCTAAATGAATCTACAGCGGTCAGGTGGTACACGTGGGAGCTTTCAGAAAACTCGCAGCCTACAAGCTGTAATTACGAGCTCTAGGAGCCGGACATGAACACTTTTTACAAGCTAGAATCTCGTAATTACAGGAATTACGAGGTGGCGTGAAAGAACCTAAAGTCAAACTCTAACTTGGTTCTACAAGGTTCTATCTGTGAGCCAATCAGCACTTTGAATGCACACACGAGGACCAATCAGGATCAGCTTCTTTGTCATGTCGCCGGACTGCTCTGTGACAGTGGAAAAGAGAGCAGAAAACACTAACAGTTCCACACAACACAATGTTTATTAGAAACCTCATGATGGACTATTATATTTATGATCTTGTCAATGACAGCAGCCCAAATTCCAGGAAATTTCAGTCTTTTTGTGTGTTTTTCTGAATCTGTAGGAGTTATTTTCAGTTAGACACCACACTAGCCAGCAGCGCTATTAAGAGGATAGGTCCAGGTTTTGTAGTCTATTTGCTTTATTACAGTCACGTCTTTGTCATACGAGGGAAAGTTATGAATATATTAGATTGTTTTAACCTTGATCCATCCTGTGTGTACTTGTATTGCGCTGTATGTAGCTATAAAGCTCTACATTATGGCACACTGGATTAAAGTGTATAAACTCAGGCATGCATTTTAGTCTGGGACTCTTAATCCTTGACTGTGAAACTGGTGGATGTGTTAGAGCCAGATGAACTTGGTTGCTAAATTTCTCTACAGTAATATTAGATTGAGTCTCGTATTCAAAGTGAGTCAAACTCTTTCATTTTTAATTCTTTTACAAATCAAGATGCAGACGAAAGAGGGCGAGGCAAGAGACAAAGGCATGGTAACAAATGAGAAAAGCTTTATTGATTACTTTTTTTTTTAAGTATCAAAGATTTATAAATGTTCTTTATAAAAGCAAGTGGAGTAAAAAATGACCACTACAATTCTCACTATTTTGTGGATTTGGATGGAAACGATCAATTTTATGGTTAACTTGGTAATGTGGCAATAGCAAAGTATAATATAAGTGAAATTTCAACAAACTAGAAAGAGAAAAAAATAAAGTGAAAAGAGAAAAGTGCTTAACATTTATTAGACCACCTGTCATAATAAAAAGAAAACACAAATATTTTAGGAATTTGTCAAAAAACTTGTTTAAAACAAAAATGTTATTGTCATTTATTAGTCAAATAACAAACTGAATCTATATTCACACATAACCAATAAATATATATATATATTATTTTTATTTTGTATGGCCTTCTTTTGGCCTTTCTATTAGCTTGGATTTTTGCTGGCATTATTTTTATGTACTCTTCCACAGTCTCTGTTGTTATTGACTTCCAAATAGTTTCTAGTTGTTCAAAGACTTGCTTTTGATTAAACTTTTGTGCGATCTATATTTCAAATCCACTAAATCCCAAATTTGTCAATCCATCAGTTCCACTACTCCAGATTCTTTTCTCCTGGTCTAATAGTCTTTGCACAGTTTTGATGTAATGATTTTGTTAATCATCAATACTGATAGTTTAGGGCAGCTGTGGCACAAACCTCACATTGGGTGGTGGTCTAATAAATTTGTTAAGCACCATATATATATATGAATGAATAAAATATCAATAGTAAGTACATCACAGGTGCATGTCTTGAATATGAGGAACCGTATTCTTGACTCAATAACAGAAACAATGCTTTTACCCACTCCAGATCATTGATTATTGAGATAAACTTGGGAAAGAGCACACGAGAGTGAATTATACCCAATCATATTTAGATGTCTAATTAGAGATCAAGAGTGATTTTGATTTAAGATGGACATCAGAGTCCAGGGAACAGGTAGAATTTCTTCGTAAGGGTTGTTCTTTCAATACACGACAAGAGTTTTTTCTCCTTTCTTCCTGGGTGTTTCTCCATGCCGGAGGTGACCTATGAAAAAAAATAATATCATATTTACATGTGACAAGAAGCAAACCCCTGTATTCATTTTAGTTGAGCAATGCGCTTCGGCTAAAACAACTGGAAGACGTTGTTTTGTATCTTGGCTAAAATAAAGTAAACCAAATTTAAAAAAAAAAAGATTTTCTTCATTCACCTTCCCAAACAACTCCATAATGTGAGTGTTATGAGCCCATTCACAGAACACCTTCACGATGTACATGACAAAAAAACTTCCAGACCGTAAGTCAGGATGCCTGTATGCTTTGATATCTGTGGAGAAAATTCATTGGTTATACAATAAGATACTCCACAAAGAAGCCTTTGACACTTTTCTCATTACAGAAGAAACATGAACAGCTCCTGAACAGAAAAAATCTACAAAAAAAACTTGAGCACTTACCAGGGAGGGTGGACATAAAACGGGCAAGGTGTCTGAGTCAAGTGAGCTGTCACTAATGTCCACACCTCCTGAATCACCTGAACACAGAAACAGTTCACAATATGGATGACAAAATTACTGTAAATCCAGAGAAAAGGTTTAGATAATGCTGACAAATTACAAAGAGAAATAGCAATATGTGAATAGGAGTTTTATCAGTCATGTCGCACCTCCTCTGCAGGCTTGGATCAGAATAACCTTTGGTTTATCGAACAGAGCAGGACATTTCTCTGACATTTCACCTGCCTCCGATAGACTGCAATGTTATTACCACCTTCAAGGTCCAGAAAGGTAAGACATCATTAAAATAGTTCATGTCACTATGTGGTTCAACCTTAATGTTATGAAGTGACAAGAATACTTTTTATGTGTCAAAACAAACAAAAATAATGACTTTATTCAATAGTTTCTTCTCATCCCTGTCAGTCTCAGTCAGACAACAAAGCAAGCATGCAACCTTACTGAATCTTAAGTAGACCAGAATAGTGTAAATAGGATATAGACTAGAATAATGGAGCAAAATATGGTGATGGGACAAACTGTGCTATTGGAAAATCAACCAACCGAACTATTGGGGACCACTATTTTGATGCACAGAGGTGTAAATGCAATACAAAAAGTCGAGTCCAAATCAGATACAATTACTCAAAACTACTGCTTTTTGTGTTCATGTTAAAGGGTTAATTCACCCAGAAATGAAATTTCTGTCATTAATTACTCACCCTCATGTCGTTTCACACCTGTAAGACCTTCGTTCATCTTCACACAAATTAAGATATTTTTGATGAAATCCAAGGGTATCTGATCCACACTATAGGCAGCAATGTCATTGCACCTTTTGATGTCCCGGTTCTAGGATTGCGTGACTTGCAATTTGAAAACTTGATTTATGATTAATCATAGGTTAACACACACACACACACACACACACTTTTAAACTACTAAACTAATTAGGATTGTTTATTGCACCAAAGTAATTTGAGAGGAACTTTAAATATATGTACAGTTCAAGTCACATTATGTTTGTTTACATACAGACCACGAGACATTCATAAATTAAGAACTTTCTATCTTTCCTTTCCTTTTCTCCCAAAGCTAAGGATGTACACTTTAAAAAATTTAATATTTACCCATCTTTAGAACTTCTAAGATATAGATTTAATATTGATCCCAATAGTTGTACTTTCTGTGATTTTGAAAAAAAAAAATTACATAACTTACACATTCAACTTCTACTGAACAAGATTTTCATTTTGGGAAAATATTATATATTTATAACTGTAAGTGCCTTAAAACAAAGCCATTGTTTTCTGTTTTTATGAAATAATTTTGGATTTACTCTAAATCTTTAAGAATGTTATAATTTAAAAGTGGAAGAAGACTACTTGGTTCATTGAAGAAATTGAAACCATTAGAAGATGCGGTTGTATAATTTTTTCCTTTTTCTTGTTTTTTTCCCCCTATATTTTTGTTGTGCTTGGTTATTTAGTGATTTTATGTTTTTTTTTGTATTGCCTTTAAAAAAAAAAAGACCACAAGACATAATAATAACTGAATTTACACAAAATATCCAGTTCAAAAGTTTACATATGCTTGATTCTTAATTCTTAATAGTGTGTGTTTTTACCTGGATGATCAAAAGCTGCAAACATTCACTGATGCCCAAGGCAACACATAACAACACATTAAGAGAGCCAGTGGGTGTAAACCTTCGAACAGGATGACTGGAAATTGTTCTTATTTTATTTAAAGATCTATTTTTTTTTTTAGTACTGCTATACAAAAGCTGCATAAAATACTTTCCAGAAGAGAAAATAAAAACGATTTGCCACCCAATCATCCTGTACACCTCCTTTGAGAAGAGATCAGATAAGTTGTGCAAAAGCCTTGGAAAACTGCTTAGAAACAGGATGTGTATGAGGTCATGAATGCTTTTTAGCATGGCGTGAACACACCTGAAGTGCTGAGTGTGTCTGTGAGGGAGAACTGTAAAAGGACGAGCAACCGCATAATGTTTCTAGTAATTTGCGTATATAACTAATAGTGATATATTTTTTTTAAATTTTGTGTGCCATCACAAAAAAATGAGTATCCTGGGAATGATGGATGGGGCATTTTCAGCTGTACTATCCCTTTAAGGGCTAGTCTACAATACAGAAATGACTTGCTAAAAAAAATATTGGCTAAACTATTCCCCTAAACCTAACCATAACATTAAGTTTTTGTCATTTTATTTTTGCTGTTTTCTTTTTTCTTTTAAAGATATTTTAAAATTGTGCGTGTATATGTTTACAATATGTACAAATCTTTTTTTTTTTCTTGCTTTATCACGATATTTGAATCTGAGAGTTATCAGCGCACAGCGCCCCCTGTTGTACAGATATTTACAAACGTTTTGTTGCTTGTTTCCGACCTTCTTTTTCTTCCAATCAAATCTTGACATGTAATTTCCTCGTAAGCAGAGAGGCTGTACTGAAATTAAGAATTGTTTTGCTTTCCGCTGCTCTTGAAACGTGTTAGATTTGTTCGCAGTAAATTACAGTTTCGTTTTTCTCTCATTAAATGGCGCTTGAGGTTGACCTGTCGTGTCCCGTGTGCACTGAACTCTTCAGTGATCCTGTGTTGTTGAGCTGTGGACACAGTTTCTGCCGTCAGTGCATCAATGATCACTGGACCTGGAGTGGATCCAGAAACTGTCCCATCTGTCGACAGGTGTCACCGCAGCCACCGGTGTCCAATCTGAGCCTGAGGAACACCTGTGAGTCTTACCTGAGAGAGCAAAACACGAGGAAACAGAGGGATGGAGGACAAGAGTGTCAGATACACGGAGAGAAAATTGAGCTGTTCTGTCAAACAGATGGACAGGTTTTATGTTCAACGTGTAAGAAACATGAACACAGATGGCATAAAATACAGCCGCTACAACAGGCTGTACGACAACGCAAGGTGAGTACGCGTGCGCAGATAAAGAAATATGTAATTATTAAAGTGATAGTTCACCCAGAAATGAAGATTCACATAAAACGATCGTGCCTGTTAAAAAAAAAAAAAAAAATGGACTAAACCACTATAAATCTTCATATAGAGGATTAAATAAGATTGAGTTCATGCATGTAAGATTTCGTAACTTGTATCAATGACACTATGATTTCGTTTCTTAAGCGACAAATAACAATGACTTCAACACAATATGGGTTTTTTAAAATATATATTTTATTCACAGACATTTAAAAATTAATAAAAATTATGACTTAACTGGGATAACATTACATTCATTTTTTACCACTGAATTAGCGGGACGTGGTCTGTAAACAAAAAGGTCTCGGTTGACATCACGTTGTCTTCAATTACGTGTCATGTCTCTGAAATCATATATCATATATATCATATGATATATATATATATATAAATTATAACTAATTTAAGGCAGTCAATGGAGTGATAGAAATCTCTCAGATTTCATCAAAAATATCTTCATTTTTGTTCTGGTGATGAACGAAAGTCTTGCGGGTTTAGAACGACATCAGGGTGAGTAATTAATGACAGAATTTTCATTTTAATGTGAACTATCCCTTTAAATGCTTAAGTATGGCAGCCCAGTTAATTCCTGAAAGAAATCAAATGGGTTTAAATGAATTGTATATGATTACAAGTGTTGTTACTTTTAAAGGGGAAGCTGAAAGGAGATCTTCGTTCAGCTGAAAAGAGTTTGGTGTCATTACAGAATGGTACAGCAGAAGATAACAAAATCTCCAGGTACATTCAGGTGAGGTTTGTTTAGAATAAAGATAACTGAGCAGAAATTACACGGATGTTTGCTTCACACACAAAGTTTAATTAGCCTTTCAGATCACACCCAACTGTAGTCTGACTGGTTACGAAATGTGTTAACAGGTCTGCAAAAAAAAAAAAAAAAAAAAAAAAAAAAACCTCAATTGTACTAGAATTTTTTTTGCAAAAAAAAAAAAAGTAAAACACAGTAAAAGGGAAAAAATGTTGTGTCATATAGGACAGCCCACTTAAATGTTTTCTTTTTATTTGTCTTGTTATTTTATGTGTGGATGATTAAATGAACAGTTTTACACGTGACATTCCCCCAGTCTCAAGTTCAGCAGACAGAGAGGAGTATTAGGATGGAGTTTGAGAAACTCTATCAGTTCCTCAGAAAGGAGGAGGAGAGCAGGATAGCAGCTCTGAATGAAGAGGAGAAAGAAAAAGGCGGAAAGATAGAAAGAAGAATACAAGGAGGAATACTGTCTCTCTGTGACCAAGTCAGAGAACTGAAAGAAGGAATTGAGGACGATGACATCACCTTCCTGCAGGTCGGTACACACACACACACACACACACACACACACACACACAAGCTGTGGTAAATCCTGGCATTCACTCCACACACAGCTCTGACACAAGTCTGCGTTATTCTTTTACAGGAAGCAAAGAAAAGGAATATTAATCTGTTAAAAGGTGTCAACATTTTTCTCTTCAAACTCTGATTTTTTAGATTAAACTTTAAATGACTGAACTAATATTTACATTTACTCATTTGGCAGACGCTTTTATCTAAAGCGACTTACAAGTGAGGAATACAACAGGTGTGTCATCATGAAGAGGCAAATAGACACAAGAAGTGCTCACAATACAAGTTTCAGACACTGCTTAGAGTAGCATAAGCTACAATTTAGTTGCATGACCGTTGTTTTTGATAACTGCTGTGCATTTGCAACTTCTGACACCTAAAAACAGTTATTTCAGCCCAGGATGAACAAACTACATTCTACAATTCCTGTGACTTTTTGGGTTTTGCTTCAGAAACTGCATTTTATAATGTCACCTCACAAATCTTAAAAAAAATGCAAGTGTTATTGGGGTCATTGTCTTGTTGAAAGACCCATTTCAGTGAATTCTCAATCCATTTTAACAGTCCTGCCCTCGTACTCAACCTGATTTTGAAGTGCAGCATGTTCATGGATCAGAATCTTTGTTGATTATGGAAAAAACATTCCAATCAACCAATCAGATCTGAGGGACAAGTTTAAAGTTTGTCAAGTTTAGGATTACAGCCAGGGTTAGATGCTTCTACATCAGTGTTATTCATCTATCATTTCCCTCTGATTTAAGGGAAAAGTTATGCAGGGTTTGGTTTAGGGGTAGAGGTATAGTTAGGACTAAATTTTTGGACCAAAATATTGTTCCAGGATTAACAAAATATGTTGACCCAGAAACGCGTCCAACTGTGGACGTGCGGTTACTCGTTTTCTTCCAAGTGGTTTGGGTATTTGTTGCCATTTAAAGCATTTGAGATCATTTCAGCTAAGCATCTTATAATTCGCTGCACTTCTTTATATGTTTGCCACACTCCAATCAACTTTGTAATCAAATTACGTTGTTCCTCTGAACAATGTTTGGATTTGCTACCCTTTTACCTCAATAAGGCCATTTTACAGTTGTTTTTAATGGGAGCGCCGCGTTTTTTTAAACGGCAGGAGCGTAACGAGGCGCTGAGCATCTTTTTCACGCTGAAGCGCTGAGCGCTCGGCAGTTTTTACCAGTCTCCTCGAGTTGAAGAATGTTCAACTTAGAGTAAAACGAAGCGCTCATCACTGTCACTTTGTATCCAGCCATCCAATCACAGCGGAGGAGGGGTGGGACAAATACAACACCGACCAACCGCCACATTCTGCTTGTACAACGACGACAACAAGCAGCATAATAACAGAACAAAACAAAATCATTTAAAACAAGAACAAGAGATAATACTTTGTATCAACATTTTTATATATAAACAGTACAGTGAAATGAGATACTAATAACACTTCTGTGGATATTCCGTATCATAGCAAGCAAGAGTCTCAACTGAAAAAAAGCTGGGCTGCCGAAACTCTCAAACACTCACAGATAGGCCTTTTTAGCAGAGCACCTAGTGGCTAAAACGCTTTGGTGGACACACTGCCTAAAGGACAATCAGTTACACCTGTTTTTTCACAGAATGAGTGATGTAATGAGGTTATACTCTATTATTCTTAAATTATAATGGGGTCTAATAATATTGTCCTTCTGTGCTTTTTCTCAGAACTATCACACAACTATGAACAGGTATTTAGATTTCCATTTTTCATTTTACAATGTTTATGAGAATTAACTTTCAAAACTGATTCTGTGAGGTGTGTGTGTTTAGAGCTAAATACACGCTTCCAGATGCAGAACTGAGTTCAGAAACATTTATTGATGTTTCCAAACATCTGGGCAACTTGAAGTATCAAGTGTGGGAGAAGATGAAGGACATCTGCCCTTACTGTGAGTACTAGACTTGATCATTCCTGTAAAACTTCTTAGTTTATCAACATATGTGACTATTCCCTGTTCTCCTCAGATCCAGTGATCCTGAATCCAAACACATCTCCACCAGACGTCTCTGTGTCAGATGATCTGACCTCCGTGACCTCATGTTTCCGTTGGCAGGACGATCCCAACCCTCTTCCTCTGCACAGGAACCGTGTGGTGTTGGGGAGTGTGGGATACAGTGATGGTGTTCATACGTGGGAAATTGAGGTGGGAAACAGTCGGCACTGGACACTAGGAGTGTGTTTTGGATCGGAGGGAAAATCTATTACACAACCTTTGACCCCTGAAAACGGCTTCTGGGGTCTCAGACGTGATGGAAACTCGTACAGATTGATGACCGCTGGATTGCCGAGATTGCAGATGATGGATGATCTAGAGGTAGTTAGAGTAACGCTTGACAGTTGTCATGAGTTGGTCCAGGACACGTTGCAGCGGAGACGCTGGAGGATGGTGAGCTTTTCTGATGCCAGAAGTAATTACTTTATTGCATCATTTAATAGAATACCACTGGAGAACGAACTCTTTCCCTTTGTGATCCCAGAAGATCAGTCCATCCCACTGCGTGTCGTCCCAGGTAACGTTATTCTGACTTTTGAAAAGGAATTATCGTTCCTGGAGAGACATCTATTCTTGCTCATTGTCTGTTTTGTTTTTGTGTTTATATTGGGGATTTTGTTTGGAAAGAGTGGCCAACAAGGCAGATGAAAATGAAATGGCTGTTCATTTACTGTAATTGTCTGTTATAATGGTTCAGTCAGCTGAGACAAACTTCTGAAAATCGCACCAGCAAAGCCAAAGGGTTCCTGCACTACTTATATGTGAATATAATGGAGAACGTCCGTGATTTATCATGTTATTCTCATGTGACTGGGACATAAGTTAATGACGATATCCTGGTTAATGTGTGTAAATATCCTGTTTGACCAGGTCTTGGAAAAGTGGGAAGACATGAAAGTTTTACTATTAGTTGTTTACATTAGTATTTGTTTTTTGACTATAGTAATGAGTAACTGGCTTTCTCCAATAAATGTTTTTGCATGGGTGAAGCACATTCGTTTGTCACATTATATCTTTAACATTCAGACTCAGGACTGTGAGATCCAGATTAAGGTCTTAGTTAATCAAACATTCAGATTGTCCAGTGATTGAAGTATGAGGCTTCAGTCAGTGTGCTGAACAGGATCTGGGAACGGCCTCATCAAACAAACTGCTGTTGAGCACAACTAGATGAGTCCAGTCCCAAATCAACCCATATATCATGTCTTATGATAGCCATATATATAGGCTAGATAATATATATATAATAGTAAAATATCAAATAATACTGGATTTATCAGTATGAAGTTTGTTTATGTGGTTGCCAGTGAATGGAAGAACACTTGTATATGACACTAAATCTATAGTTTGAATAAAATACATACATGGAGGGATCAGAATTATAAATAAATGATTCCTCCTCTGGACTTTGGCTCTGCAGACACAAAAGATGGAGGAGTTTGAAACACATCATCAGTTCCTCAATGAGGACGGGGAGCAGTCTGAAAACTTTAGAGCGACTGATGAAGAGATGGATGATGTTGATGTTCACAAGGTATCTGACCATCTGTCGTTCATAAAAGAAAGAATAGAGATGATGTCACACATTCTTAAAGAGTAAACATTCTTCTCGTAAAGAAACTGTCCAAAGATATATATTTGTTTTTCATTTAGGTCAGTCATCTCTAGTGCTAATGCAGATAGTGTTGTGATCAAACCTCTTATCACTATTGGTTTTAAAGGTGGAATAAGTATTTTTTCAAATACAGGTATGGTAACAAATTTGTAAAGCTTTATTCATTAATTTGAACTTTTATCCAAGTTATCTGAAAAACATTCTTATAACGAGCTATCTGATGGAAGTACCAGTGCACATTGACGCTATTTTGGATGGTAAAAACTTCTTAGCAGTTAAATGGTAATACTGGTAAAACATAATATGGCAATTGCAAAGTATATGAGAAAATGTGATTAAATGAGAGCAAAATGAATGTATATAAATGATAATAGCATACATTATACTGCCGGTATATATTTAGAATGCATTTTTGCATAAACAGACCATCTTTAACTTCAAGGCAAGTTCAAGGCCTCTAAGCTTACTAACCAAAGAAAAATGTGAAAAGCAAACCTGAAATCTTCGGCGCATCCGACGCCATAAATAATCTACCCTAACTAAGAACAAAATTACAAGGAGGGCGCTCACCTCTTACCTGATGTGTCGAACACTTGATAACTGTGGGCAGTATGTATATCGCGCGACCTGCTTACCTGTTCTCTGTTTCTCCAAAAGACAATAAACATCAACATAGAGCTTAGATAGTACAAAATCAAGTGTTGGATTCTCACGTCAACAACGAAAGAGATACAAAGCATGAACAGATTCTAACTTAAACACCTGAACACACACGTGATTAGCTGCTAATCAAGACACGCCGGGAGACCTTTAACCAGCAGGGCGGCACTTGATTGGCTGCAGAGACGACACCCTTGATGAAGATTGACAGTCGTTTACTCCAATCAGCGGAGACCTAAGAGCAAGACAGCAAAACCGGAGAACAGAATGGCAGAGACAGAAAAAAAAAGAAACATCCAAAACACACGCAGCACGTAACAATGCCTCATTTGCATTCTTATTATCAACCTGTAATATCAACCTAACATATTTTTAATATAAATTTTTAAGCTATTTTTTTTTACACTATTTTAATACCAACTAAAAGTATATATATATATATATATATATATATATATACTTTTAGTTGGTATTAAAATAGTGTAAAAAAATAGCTTAAAAATTTATATTTTTAATATAAATATAGTGTACAATTCTGAGAACATATTTGAACATATCCTAAGTATTTATATTCTGTATCTTTTTCATAAAATTTTAGGGCATATAAAGGCGACACTCGTTTAGGTGACTCACATCGTTTGATTTGCATTTGTTGATTTGCATAAAATTAAACGATATACAGAACAATAACGAATTTATAGATAAAATAAAACATACACAAACCTGTATTTTACTGAAGACATGCACCAATATGACGGAGCTGCACTGCTCTCTCCTGAAGAGGGCGCTAAAAGCCCACGATAAATAACTCAACCCCTGGGTTATTACATCTGACCCAGGATCTGCGTAACGCAAAAACTATCCAAACACTGGAAAAATAACCCAAAAGAATGACACAAAAGGCTTAACGCAGGATTTGGGTAGAAAAATAACCCAGGATTTTTTAGAGTGTGACAGTGATTCCGCTCTCCATTAAACCTATTAAATTCCGATCATACCATAATGTTTATAGATACAAACACTGATGTTGTGATCAAAATGAGCAAATGACCTTTGAAACTAATGATAAGCTTCAAATAAAGAATGTATGCTTTTTTACATAATGAATTCATTTAAATAAAATTTTTTTTTAATAAACTCATTTATAAAATTTTGTCAGGACCTCAAGTAAATTCCGCACAGAATTGTGGGAGAACTGCAGTCTTTATTAAAAAAACCAAAAACAAAACAAAACTCCAGAATCATAAATTAAGCTTAAAAGAATATATAAGACAGATAAAGTCTTTATACATTAACAAGGATGTGGAACAATTATAATGGAGGATTCTGTGATACACACTTCATAGCAGTTATTTAGTTTTTAATATAAATTAAATGCTTAGCTGTGGCAGGTCAAATCATTGCTGAGGAATAACTGACCTCAGAATGTTGTGACTGACCAATCAGAATCAAGCATTTCATAGTGTAATAATATCAGTTTAGATGATACTCTGTAACACAACAGGTATGTGTTTTGATGTAAAGTCAATTTTTGTGTTAAACACTATTATTTTATAAAGAAGTTATATTAGCTAAAACTTTAATTCTCAGTTGGTACATTTTGTGTTACTGTTTGTATTTTTTTGTCCAGGAGTAGCGAGAAAGTAATTACTAAGGCTTTTGAGGAACAGGAGAGTTTTGTTAGAGATTTTTCCTCTTTCTCTTTATGCAGTGATATCAGATTCAGTCTGATATATTTAAAATGAGCCAGACTCTTCCCACATTAAATCTTCTATAAACACAGATGCAGGAGGCAAGAGACAAAGGCATGGTAACAAATTAGAAAAGCTTTATTGATTAATTTAATTTTATCAAAGTTATATAAAAAATATTAGCAAACATTCTTATAACAAGTTATCTGACGGAAGAAGTGCACATTGACACTATTTTGGATGGAGAAGACTGCTTAGCAGTTAAATGGTTAATATAGTAATATGACAATAGCAAATAGCAAGTACATGAGAAAATGTGATTAAATGAGAGTAAAATGAATGTATATAAATGATAATTGCATGCAATATACTGCTGGTATATATTTGAAATGCATTTTTGCATAAAAGGACCATCTTTAATTTGATTCAAGGCAAGACACAACCAGTCACCAGTTTGGTTGTTCACTGGTCAAACTTGAGATTTTGCTTTTTATTACGCTTTATCTATTCCTTTTGTAGATTTCAGTTACAATAAAAATCTCAAAATCATTTCTCAAAATAAGTTTTGAACCAGACTATGTTCAGATTTTTGGTGTGGAAATGTATTCAAATTTGTGCATATTTATTTAGATAATGCTTCATTTGCATTCTTATTATCAACCTGTGGTGTCTTGCCTTAAACTGATTTTAAACCTCACATGCTCAGAGTCCAGGGAACAGGTAGAAGTGCTTCAGAAGGGACGTCCTGTCAATACACGGCATTAGTTTGGCTATTTTATCCTTTTCAACCTCTAATTGTTTGAATAGTGGGTCTTTCTCCATGCATGAGGTGACCTATAAAAAAGATCATATTTGAATGTGACAAGAAGCAAACTCCTGTATTCATTTTAGCTTGGCAAAGCACTGGAAGAGATTGTTTAGACTTTGGGCTGAAATAAAGCAAACCAATTTAAATGGGATTTTTAACATGTTACCTTCCTGAACAACTCCATAATGTCATCAGTATGAGCCCGTTTACAGAACACCTCCAGTATGTAACAGATAAAATAACTTCCCTCGACAATATCCCTGTACGCACGAATACCTGTGGAGATAAACCATTGGTTGAAGTACTTCACAAAGCAACCCAAACTTTGCTCATTATTGAAGAAACTCTGGAAAACATGAACAGATTGTTTCATTTGCTTTCATGGCATTTTCTTCTTCAAAGTGTTAATCAACATTAAAGTAACATTGTTATGGACAACAATTGCTGTATTTTTTTACCGGTTCGTTGAATATGAAGAATGAGTGTGAGCTACAAATCAGTCTTATTTCAACAATCAGTGTTTTCTGAGCACTTACCAGGGAGGCAAGATTTAAAACTGACAAAGTCTTTCTCAATGTGCACAGCTCTATGTGCGGCATCTGATTGTATTTTCAAACCTCCTGTGTGTTCTGGACAGAAAAACGGTTAACGGTATAGATGACAATATTACAGTAAATCCCAAAAAAAATAAATAAATAAATATGGAGTACAAAGAGAAACAGCAATATGATTAAAGGAGTTGAGTTTCATCAGTCATGTCGCACCTCCTCTGCAGGCTTGGATCAGAATAACCTTTGGTTTATCGATCAGAGCAGGACATTTCTCTGAGTTCAGATGGGTGAAGATGTCGTCAACAAAGAAGCCATCATTGGGGTTGTGCTGGTGATGATAGTTGACACCTAAAATGGCATCTTTATTTTCGATTATGTCCCCATGAGACATCAGAACCACGAAGGTGCTGTCCGAGTCTCTATGGTCGGGAGATGCAGCAAAGTTCCTGACTGCAGCATCTATTTGCTGTGAATAAAATAAAATTAAAATAACAGACATGCATAGTATAAAGTGCATTTTTTAATTAAACTAGATGAATTCAGTCAAACTTGAGAAAGACTGACCAGAAAGTTTGAAGAAGTTTAAAAAGCTTGAAATTTGAAGGTTTTCAGTTTGAAGTTTAAAGTGATTTCTTAAAATCTTAAAATTTGAAGGTAAACAGATCAACTGACCCTTTGCAAAGACCCGCCCCCTTAGTTACTGTTGCTTTGTCCGACGAGCCATGGCGCCGTCACGCCACACAGTCAAAAATACATCGCGGAGCAAAGAGGACACTGACAACACATCGACAGACAAGACAGAGCAGGTTACTTATGATATTAAACAAAGTCCCAGCTTTCAAATTGTATATATTTTTAAGAAATTCGAACAATAAAAACTGTTTTGTGGATCTTTAATGTGTCGTCACAGATTGCTGTAGCGCCTCAGCTCAAGCGGCTCGTGAACCGATCATCTCTTCCTACTAGTTCATTTATAGCATCAAATAAACATGAATGAACATGAGAAGATATGTTGTTTCAAATGCGGAAAGACGTCAATACACACCATTTTTCAAGTTCAAGTCCACCGAGATTAATCTTCTAATTTTTGACTGCTTTGTCAGACAAAATGGCGGATTCGGCGTTATGATTGGTTAGATCGCCTGTCAATCAAACTCTCGGCGAAGGGTCAATTGATCAAAAAGTCCTAGTTTGTGTCTGTTTAGATTTGAATTTTTGTGAGTTGGAGTTTGAACAGTTTTGGCTTACTTGAACATTTTGGCAATTAAAGTCTATGGGATTTTATTCTGAGTTTTAATCATCATCTTTAGTAAAAATGTAAGTTCGATCAGTTAGAAAGTCTAGTCCTAGACTAAAATGCATGTTTGAGCTGTTTTAACTGAAAGCAACTTGCACTGACATGTCTTAAAATATGTCAGAGCCATTGTTTTGTCACAAGATGCACACCATTTTTTTTTTTTTAGAGGCACATTTATAAAAACTACTTAAATGCCTTAATTAAAGGCCTAATCCTGGCTTAATCCAAACCCTGTCTGTTATATGTCCATATATTTACGATCAATATATTAAATTGTGTAAATATAATGAAAAATATATGAAAAAATATATATTGCCTTAATATATTACAATATATTGAATAAAACATAAGAATTTGCCCCTTTTCATAAATTGAAAAAGTATTTACTCTGTAAAATGTAATTAGTTGAGTGCACTTAGAAAACATAAGGAAAATATTTGCCTTAAATGATATTTGATGACTATTAATGACTATTAACTACTATTATTCTTTTTAATTATAGGCCTACTAATGTCTAATTAAAATGTCTACAAATGTATAAAACTGATCAGAGATCAGGTAAAACCTATAGACACTTGATTCATGGCTTCACAGACATCATCACTCCAGTGGTGAACCATTGAAATTTCGAAACACTTATGACTTAAAAAGCCTTGTTTACTGAAATCACATGACTTTGGCAGTTTGATACACGCTCCGAACCAATGATTCAAAACAAAAGATTCATAAAGCTTCGAAGCTTCATGAAGCAGTGTTTCGAAATCGCCCATCAATATATGAAAAGCGGCAATTCCTTATGTATTATACAATATATACTGTGATAAATTAATGCATTATTTTATTTCATATATTTTTCAGTACATTTAATCCATTTAATATAATGATCATACATATATTGGAATTATATTTTCCAAACAGCCTCTGACATGATATGTTGTACCTTTAAAGCTCGAGGAGGAGTTACAGTCAAAAATGGTAGTCTCAGAAGTACTAGTTTAAGTAGTACATGTAACCCTTATGGTCCACTCAACCTGCTCCGAGCGGGATTCGACCCGGGCATGCTAACAAGGACGCTAAAGACCGCAGTCGGTCAGTCGCTAGAGCACCTCTCGAGGTCAGGGGAGTGAGGTTTACACACACAGCTCTTACTAGCTTGCCTCCGTTACACATACAACAGAATGTTGTCTTTCTCAAGCCAACATAACTAGAATATTTGTTCACATTCCTGTACTACACTAGAAGTCCACTAGCTTGATACGCACCTCTCCAGAGAGATTTGTGTATTTCTCAACTCTGTAACCCAAACCTTCCAGCAGCCACTTCATGTTCTTCTCATCTTCCTCTGCTCCATTCCTGTCACTTAAGTGCTTGAATTGTATGTTGGTGATCAGCAGTGCTAAACGTTTCCTCTGAGACTTGTCCTTTGGTATATAAATCTATGAAAAAAAAAAATAATAATAAAATATATATATATATATATATATATATATATATATATATATATATATATATATATATGTGTGTGTGTATGAAGAGAATTATGCAGAATTAATGCACAAGAGACAGATTGATTGTTTCCCAATCCTAGCAGTGGATATTTTGGATCAGTTGTTTTACTGTCTTTTTTGTTGGTATTCTGATACTAAAATAACATAGCATAAAGTAAAAGGTATATAAATAAACAAAATTCGAGTATGTTTGATACCAGTTCATGATCCTTAAGAAATCATTCTAATATGCTGAATTGCTGCTCAAGTAACAGTGATTAAATTATGAGCACCACCTGTGCGCCACACCGGTCTCGTATCTCTCATAGACGAGATCCGGAAGTTTAAAATGAGAAGTGACGACAGTGAAGGTGGAGAGAGGACCAGGCCTGGACTTTATGTTATGATTATGTGTGTGTGGCAGTCATCCGTGAGGGGCTGCTTCTTTTACTTTCATTTTGAATTTGCTTATTTTATTAAAAGTGTTGAAAGTTCGCCAGTTCCTACCTCCTTCTTCCCTTATCAACGAACAGTGTTACTAAAATAATTTATTTAAAATAGAAATATATTGTAAATGTCTTTATTGTCACTTTTGATCCATTTCATGCATCCTTGATGTATAAAAGTATATATATATTTTATTTTATTTTTTCCCCCCCGTTAATAGTCTTTTGAACGGTAGTGTATGTTTCCCATTTTCTTCTGTTTAGAATTCTTTATATATTTAATCAGAATTATGCATCTTAGATTGGGAAACACCAATCCACATAAAATATTATTCACAACATTTTCTGTAATGCCAGAAATGTTTACATTAGAAAACATATTGATATAAATGTGTCTCAGGGGCGTCAAACCTGCTTCTGGAGGGCCACCGTCCTGCAGTCTTCAGCTCCAACACTTGCTGCTTCAGCTGCTGGATGGAGTTAAACTCTGATTGACGGCAGCCCAACAAAAGCAGGACTGACTCCTGAATGTATTGTTGAAACAGAGATACTTACGTCATTTCTCTTTTCTGTAAGAATTCTGTTCTTAAACTCTTGGCTGGACGGAGTAATGCGTTGTGGTCTCTTCCAATCGGACTGGATGGGCTGCTCCTCCACAAATACTGGAGCATTTCTGGTCTCCTGCTGCGCAGGCGGCTGAGCTGAAGACAGGAAAACACTCATCATTCAGTGTATTTCAAAATATATCCAAAGCCCATAGAACAAAGAACATTCTGCTTTGTGAAACACAGTCTGAAACTACATTCATTTAGAAATTAAAATCTACAATTTTATGACTTTTAAAAGCTATTTTCATTTTTTGTAATATATGCCTGATATAAAATATATATGAACAATATTTTTTTTTTACTTTTCAAAATGAGAGTGCTACACTAATACAAAATCTTAAACTAGTTAAACTGTCATTCTTTACCTTCCTGAAGTTTCGACTCAAGCATCTTTGCAAGATGATTGTGGTTGATGTTGCGCAGCGCTTTTACTGCAATATTCCCAGCCTCATCACTGTACTTATCTACCATGTGATCCACGACATCTGACCGATCAGCTTTCTGAAGCTTTGCTCGTGGAATAGAGCCCCTGTCTGTTGCCAGACCGTTCCACAGTTGCCAGTTGAATTTTTTCAAGTCTTCATCCACAAGTTCCTCAAGTGCGTCAATCATCAGTTTTTTAATAATGTCCATTTTGTCACTAGGAGAAAAAGACAAAGAAAAAAAGTCTTGATTGAATACAAAAAACTAAAAAGAATGTTCCCAGACTATTCTAATTTATTTCCCAAAAAACACCCAAATGAGAACTTCAGGGAAAAGTTCTGTTTTTTTTTTTTTTTTTAATGTTTTCCGGTGCAGTGAAAGTGGGAGACCATAAATGCAAGTAAATATATTTTAAATCATATTTCATGCTTAAAATCAGTGTGATTACATAATCACGTTGGAAAGGTCACACATGACGTAGGTGGAAGTACCGCGGTAGGGCAAAAAACTCAATCTCAGTTTCTCCTCCAATATCAAACTCATCCGACTTAGTTGTTTTACCTTTTTTTTTTAAAGGTCGTTTGACTTAGTCTTTACACGTTCACTTTGTAAACACTGGATCAGTACTTCCACCTACATCACGCGTGACCTTTCCAACGTGATTACATAATGTGTGGCACATCACAGAGAAGGGCAAGATGAGCATTTGTGGTTGAAAAGTATATAATTTTTATTTTTTTAGTAAATGTCCGATGGTTTCTATAGATAAGACTCTTATTCTCGTCTGGGATCATGTAGAGCTCTTTGAAGCTGCACTGAAACTGACATTTGGACCTTCAACCCGTTGAACCCCAGTGAAGTCCACTATATGGAGAAAAATCCTGGAATGTTTTCCTCAAAAACCTTCATTTCTTTTCCACTGAAGAAAGAAAGACATGAACATCTTGGATGACATGAGGGTGAGAAAATTATAAGGGAATTTGAATTCTGAAGTGAACTAATCCTTTAAGTAAGCTCAGCGTTGATTCATTTCTATTGTAAAAATTATTAGTTATTAATTTACACTACACCATTTTCAACAGAAAACTTTTACTGAGTTCTAGCTGTTCATTTACAGGACAACGGCATTGGTAGCCTGAGAACACAAACTCTGAAAACAGTTTCAAGTTTTTGAAAATGAGTTTTTGAAAACGATACTGTTATCATCTTCTCGTAAACATAAAAAACGTGAAAAAACTGTGACGTGTCCACCTTAGAGATAATTACCATATTTATAATGAAACATATTAAAAAATCAATCATCTCATATAATAAAAAATTATTTAATGCTACTACTGTACATTTAAATTAAATTATGGGATCTCATTCAATGCTTACAGAATCTTTACTTTTTAAAATAATTTTGTTTATGTACTTTTGAAATATATTTTTATATTAACATATTTTAATGAGAGTATATTATTGAACAAAAATTAATTATTTTATTTATCAAAATAAACAGAAAATACAAATACAAACTTTGCTAAAATGATTGTTTTGAAAATATTAACATAGACATTATTAAAAACATACATTACTACAAACTACAAACATACTATATTTTAGCTAAAGTATTTGTATAAACACTTTGTGTCTTTTGCCCAATGCTGGTTTTGCCCGTGTGTCTGAAAGGTCCACATTGCCACCTATACATTTATAAGATTTTCAAACAAAATAAACCACTTTTATTTTTATTTTTTTAACACAAAATCTGAACTGCATGTGTCTTGCGGAAGAACATTGTAGCCGAAGTTACTTCTGTTTATGTCTAAGTCTATTCAATTAAATGACAGTTGTCGAGCTCCTGAAAGACAGCATACAACAGTCCACATTCTGCACTACATTCTTAGACAATACTCAATAACAATACAATAATCTTAGACAAAATGTATGTTACAAAAAGTGGTGTAAAAAATTGCTCTGTGCATAATGAGCTGGTGGGTTTTATGGTGAAGTGTGTTGCGGACCGGGTGTGATGGGCCGCTTTGTGCCAGAAAGTCCAGGGCCACTTTTTTGCAACAGAAACTCTAAGGGCACATGGTGGTGGGGGGAAAAAAATGAGATGTGAGGAAAAAATGATTTGTCGATGCTTTTGAGCTCTCGCAAATATTTTGCGTTCCCCTGAGAAGCTCTCGCAAACCCTCACAAAACGTGTCGTGATCTTTGCAAGCGAACGAAGTTGCTCGGGGAAACCAAAACATTTGCGAGAGAACTCAAAAGCACTGACAAATAATTTTTCCTCCCATCTCATTCTTTTTTATTTTTTATTCACCATGTCCTTTTAGGTGCTTCGTAATAGCAAAAATTCTTAGACTAATATCAGATATTTAAATTATGGATGCTACTTACGTTTCTTTTTTAACTGAATTTCGTGTAGAGTCTTTCCTTTGTCCTTCACTTCGTTTGAGGTTTCGCTTTCTCTTTGGTGGTCCTGTCCATCCCACATTTGAGCGCGAATTCCTTTCAAAGTACCCACCGTTTTTCCTACGTCCCATACTGCTTTGCACGAGTTGCAATTCGAGAAAATTGCTGAAACAATACTGTAAAACGATTTAAGATTAGCTCCTCGCATTTTAAAAAAATGTGAGGAGCCGAAAAAAAAAATACATTTTTTAATATAAATTTGTAAGCTATTTTTTTTACACTATCTTAATACCAACTTAAATAATCTATCTATCTATCTATCTATCAACACTGTAAAAAAAACAGTAAATCGTAAAAAAAATGGTCAATGACTGTCAGCTACGGCTGCCATACAAAAACCTTAAAATTAAAGTAAAATATTATAATTTAAATAAAGTGCAAAAAACTTTAACAGAAATTTTCTTTAAACTTTTTTTTTTTTTTTTTTTTTTTAACAGAAAAACAGTTATTTTTCAGGTATTCCCTGAATTATTATAATAAAACCTAAACTTTCATTGAAACATTAACATCTGAACTTCTGTTAATTCTCAATAGGAGGTTTTGTATATGTAGACAGAAATAAAGTCAAACTGGTTAGTAATAAGTGCAATAAGTGGAAGTCAGTTGTAGTTTTTGTGTCTCTCTTTTTTCTGTTCTTGATGTTTCTCGTTCCTTCAGTGATTCTGCATATTAACATCAGGTGTCTTCAATAATGGTTCAATGGTTCAATAAACTTTAACACTGCTTCAGTGTTACTTTAACACCCTGTAGTGTGGACACATATGTACACTGAGGGGAGTATATAGTAATTATTCTAGGAACGTTAATTTGTAACATTCCAAGAACATGAAAATGTTCAGTTTCCTTAATGTTAGTAGAATGTTATTTGAAGGTTAGTATGATGTTCCTGAAACATTCTTTCAATCATTCAAACACCTGCTGTGAACAAGCACTGAAAGAAAGAGAAATAAGAACACAAACTACAACTTTCTTCAGCCACAGCCTTAGATGAACTGAAGATAAAAGACATTAAATCTCTGAAGATCTGATTAAACAACTCCACAAGCAGCATTACCAGCTTCACTTATTACTAACGTGTTGTTCCAGTTCCAGCTAAAATCACTCTGGCTGGTGAACAGGTTGAATAGAAGATATCCTTCCAGGAGAGATATCAAGTCTTGATTGAGATCTGTTGTTGGTTTGCCGTTGCTGTATCACAGACAGACATGGTAAATGAAAGGAAATCATTCAGTCAGCAAAACCAAAGTTTCTGGGATGTCTAAACACTGTGTACATAAATCAGGTATCATCATTGCAGCTCTTTACTCTCAGTCATTTCATACTTCTCATTTGCTGTCTGAGTGTACGTAATTCATTTATCAAAAAATACCTCATCAGTTGAAAGTGTTTAAACGTGGCAAATTTACACATAAAATTATTACATTAATATAACTGTTTCTAAACATGTTTTTTTTGGATATAAACAAACTGTTTCTACTGGAATGATCACAATCATGTTAAACCTAAACTTATACATTACACTGTCCTAATGTAGTTTTCCTTAAAATCAAACTTAGCTATATTGCTTTATTAGCTTTTTACATACATTATCATACCTTCACAAATATGCAGTTTGCTTACAAATATGCTTTTGTTTATTCATTTCTTATATTTAATACATCTGCACAATGGCTAAAAACAATTCTATACATGACAATGTACACATTAAATAGTGCTGCACTATCACATTAGCCTACTAGGTATCAGAGCTCTGTTAGCTATGCTATTCCAAAATAAAAAAAACAATCAGCATAGCAGAATAAATGTGTGTGTGTGTGTGTGTGTGTGTATCAGGAAACACTATACACAAATTATAATTTGCAGCATTTTCTAAAGCCAGAAAGTTTACATTAGAAAACAATTAAAGATTAATGTACAGGGGTGTCAATCAAACCCTGCTTCTCGAGGGCTTCTTCAGTTCAACACACCTGTCTGTAATCTTCAGGTAATCCTGAACACCTTGCTGCTTTAAAATTCTGCAGGAAGACATCCCTACAAAAGCAGGATTGATTACTCCTGAATGTACTGTTTTCACAACAGTTTTCAAATAAAATGCTTGCTTCATTTCTCTTTTCTCTTAAACTGTTGGTTGCATGGAGTTGTTGTTTTTTGGCCCTGAGGGTATTTTCAGAGTTTTTTTTTTTTTTTTTCTGAGTGTCTGTTTGGGTCTCGCCACAGGATCTCATCAACGTCACAAGCGATATTTTCTCCTGCTAAGCAACAGGGAAAATAACGCCTTGTGTACTGAATCCATCCATGGATTGACGTTACCTCAATGTCTCCGCATGCCTCTGTAGAAGATGTGGTTGGCGGTCATATACGCGCCATCTCCAAGTGGAAAATATTTCTTCAATAGGGTTTAGAAATGGCGAGTAAGGTGGCAAGTATACAACTTCAAATTGATCATGGTTGGTGAACCAGTCCCGGACCAGAGCAGCCCGGTGGAAACTAATATTATTCCAGAAAACAACAAACCTGGGCTGCTCTGATCTGTCCATCATGAAGTGCATCGAGAAATGTGAGTATATGTTGCGTACTGTAGGGACCTACTTTGGCATGATGGTGTAGTAGCCCTCGAAGGCTTATGGCGGCACACATTGTGATGTTTCCCACACGCTGCCCTGGGACGTGCACAGTTGCCCTTTGGCCAATTATATTACGACCCCGTCATCTATTTTTGCTGAGGTTGAAACAATGGTACATATTCAGGTATTACTGTACTGGATTACATAAATACTGTATTGTAAATGTAAAGGACTGCAACACTTCCCTGTACATATTCTTGTCGAAGTCCTTTGACCCTGATACAGTTCCTCTCAAATGGGACCTTGTACAATTGCTTCAATGTGATTTTGTGCTTTACCAAGACACGTCTGATCGTGGTAATGCCTACTCGACTGATGTTGATGAATACTTGCCTATCTGCAAGTATTTGTTCCTGTAGCTGGTGGAGACGGATTGCATTGTTTGCTCTGACCATTTCCACAATGGCAAGTTCCTGCTGTTGGGTGAACAGGCGTTGCCGACCGCAACCAGAAGGTCTTCTAGTCATTCTGTAGAAAAATGCAACCACAAATTGTTATTGCTTTGGTTCTTTTTTACAGTACTGTATACTGTACACAGTATTGTAACATCTCAATGGTACAGTGCTATGTACAGTACTATACTGTACTGTATGTTCCACAAAGCTACCATTTTTTGTTACAAAAGGAGCACTAGCCAACTTGCAATACAGTAATGTGATACGGTACAGTACTGTAAATACTGTAGATACAGTCTGGAGTGGAGAGTTGAAGACATACCTGTTTTCCAGTCTGAATGTCCTTATGATGGATGCAACTGTGAACCGGCTTAGATGTGGGTGGACTCTCTGCCCTGCTTCCCTCATTGTCAGGCCATGATTTATCACATGATCCACCAACGTTGCTCTAATATCATCTGAAATATTGTTCCGTGCATAGCCTCTTCGACCATGTCCTACTCCTCTCTCTCTTTGTCTTCTTCTTCATCTGCCTTTACCTCTTGCTCTCCCTGCCTCCATGCTTGCAAAGTTCTCAAAATGGCTCAACTGAGGCCTATTTGTGGTTGGCTGAAGTAAGTGTTTTCAGGTGTGTGTCTAAGTGTTTTCAATCACCCAATGTGTTTTGTATTTTGAATAGAATCACAACTAAATCTCTTTGCTGAAGTGGCTTTCAAACAGCTGATGAAGGGCAATGTGATGTTCTATGAGGAGGACCTGAGAGAGAGCGGCATAGAGGCGGGAACCGGTGAACTTTCAACATGACAGTAATATATATCAAAATAAACAACAAAATGAAAGTAAAATGGCACACACACGTAATAAAACATAACACAAAGTCCAGGCCTGGTCCTCTTTCATCCTTCACTGTCGTCACTCCTTCCTTTGTGCTTTCGGAGCTCCTCCGTGAGAGATACGAGACCGGTGCAGTGCACAGGTGATGCTCCTTAGCAATCACACCACCGGCCTCGTGTCATTCTCTCATGGCTTTCTCCCCACCCTGCTTGTCACAATATTTTTTTACAGTGCAGTGACAGACAGCACTCTGTCTTCAATATTAACTGAATAAAGCAAAGATATAGTTTTATTATATCCTGTTATCTGTCATCTGAAGACGTCTGAAATATGTATTCATGATCCCAGGTAGACAGCTTGAAATTTGATCTATTGTAGAGACTTTAGTATGTGTTAACAGAAATAACTCTTGCATTGTGTTGAATGAGAACAAGATTGAATGACTAAGTTAAAATTAAATTGATTTAAGTAAAGAAAGAACATTTTTATTTTATTTTGATTTTGATGCATTTGTGAGGGTTATTTATAATATGTTCAGATAATTAAGAATAGTTTAGTTTGATCTTTCCTGCATTTCGCAAAGAAGAAATTGCTTGCTCTAGTTTCTGCAAAGAAGAACTTGCTTTATTAAAATAAAATACAGAACTGCTGTTGTCAATTGGATGAGACTCCTAAAATTAAGAAAAAGCAGAGCAGATTGCTCATATACAATTATGTGGGGTCAATTTGATTTATGCCATTCTCTGAGTGTTCAATTTCCAGAAGAGGCTGTCCCAACACAAACAAGAGCGAATGGACTGTGCATGCCAGTGGGGGAAAGAGACTCAAAGACCCAGGCTGCAGAGAAACACAGGCATTGGTTGATGGGCCTTCAGCTCACCCCTGAAAGAGGAAGCTGACACTTCTGAGGGCTGGCAATGAAAAACCTGAGTTAATGCAGAAACAACAACGGAAACAACCTGCCATGAGATGCAGAGAGAGAAAGACAGCTGCATTCAGAGTCAACCTCATGCTCCACCTGGTCCTCATCACAGACTGAGAGACCCAACATACTGGATGAAGAAAGACACTAAAAGAGCCAAACAGGCTCAACTGTGGGGGACTTCCATCTCTTCCTCGTGTGTGTGCAGGTACTGCATATACAGTGATCACTACAGAGAATGCCTCTAAATTGGACTTGTCATCACAACTTACAAATTGATAATTCTCTAGTCTCATAGCAGTTCTTTATTTTGTTAACCTACTGCACTTTTCTTTCAATAAGCTCCAGTCCAACCCTTTATGAAATGGAAGTTAAGTGTTTACTTGACTCACATTCAGTTAAAACTGGGTCTGGACTTAGTTAGAGGACATTGCATTCACAAACTAGGAGTAATGCTGTGCAATGAAGAGAGTTTAGATTCTGCTCTCACGACAGACATTTATGTTACAGAGTTCTCTTAAATGGAAAATGGATGGTAAACTGTGATATTAGTCACTCTATCTTGGTTAATAGATATTTATTTTTTTATAAGGAAAAATTCCAAAACTGTAAAATCAGTATATCACAAATGCTGTCATTACCAGAGATTATGATTATGGTTGGCCATGGATCCAAAATTATGAAATTTCCATAAGGATACTGTTTTTTTATTATACAGATGAATGATAAAATATATTTAAGAAAATGGTTCTCTTAACTGTGTTAAAATCAATTCTATTGTGACTGACGTTGTCTGACTAAATCCTTCAAAAAAAAAAAAAAAAAAAAACTGAGACACTGTTGCACGGGGAATGCCACAGTGCCTATGTTTCGTAATTTCTGACATCATCGAAAGAGTTTTATTCGATACGACTTGGTGATATTCCACCCTTAACAATATACATTCCCCATTCAGTTCACTGTTGCAGAGGCAAACAGTGTGTGTGAGTGATGGTGCACCAAGGCAGATAAAATGCCATAAACATGTATTCAAATTTTCTAAAATGGGCACAATATGTGTATTATGCCTAATGAAAATAATGGTCATGGATGAATTTGACAACAATCCTGACCTGGGTCATTGAGGCAGAAAGAAACAATGCCACACCTGTGCAGGGGATTTCTTGGGAAGGCAGAACAAGCAAGCTTGTCCTGTTTACTCCACACCTAACTTTTCTTTTCTTTTCAGCATGTCCTGATGGATTTCACTGAATGGAACTGATTCTGTTCTAAATGTATAAAATAGTGTCTTGTGATTGTTAACATGTTGAAAGTGAAATGAGTGTTATCCAGGTAGAGACATTTATATTACTGGGTAAAAACAAGAAATGATTTAATGATAATGGACTTATTTAAACCAACAAAGAAAATCGTATAACAATAAAATTAAATTATGTATGATATTGCCAGATCAGGGAATATCATGGGTTCAAGCCCTGAATAGCCCTGGATAACCCTCACACCAAATGAAATTTCACAGATTGTGTTATCCCAAGGAGGACTGGACTGGGTGATGTGTAAATATATGTTGTCTCTAACAAAAGCATTTCAGGGTTTTCATTCACAGGTCAAAGCCGTGCTGTTAATATTGAGAAAATTCATCCTACTAATCCGGGTGCTAATGTATTGTTAACTGTATGAAAAACGACAATGTTATTGTCTTGTTTTGTTCTTGTTGTTTTTTCTGTATCCACTCTGTATTCTCCATGTCTACATCTATCATCTATCATATCTAGGTACTGTCCGAGTAGATGCAATCAGGAGATTACGTGTGGTATATTCATTGAACCAGTTCGCTTTTCTGTGTGGCGACTGATTGTGACCACTGGAAAGGAAGAGTCCCTTAGGAGGACCAACGAGGAGAATGAGCGGACTGAACTGTGGCTTAAAAGCCCACTGTTACACCAACTATGACATAATGCACTGTTAAACCTTGCTGTAAAAATACGACCAAATTCTGACAGTAACAAACCATTTTCCATTAAAACAGAAATATACTGTAGAAAACAATGCATTCTGGGTAATTTTTGTCATTTTCGAGAAAGTAGCCTACAGGAATATACTGTGAGTTAACATCGCTCAAAGTCGACACTCAGAGGCTGTGTTCTAAATCACACCCTATACCCTCATTCACTATTTCCTATATTAGTTCACTAATATAGTCCACTTGACAGAGTGAATGAAAAGACGTGAGTGAATTTAGACACTGATGAACACCTGATAAGCAGAATCACTGAAGGACAGAGAAGCAAGACCAGAAAAAAAAGAGAAGAGATAAGCAGAAACAAAAGAACTACAACTGACTTCAGCCACACTGAGTGTCAAACCAGTTTACAAACCAGTTTGACATTATTTCCTTCATACATGTACAGAAGTTCTTGTTTTGAATGTTGATGTTTTATTGAAAATAAAATTTTATTGAAGTTTGTAGTCACCATTGTGGTGACCAGTGTTTGCTTTAGTTGGGCTCTTGACTCTTTAACATCAGTTTTCTCTGGCTGCTGTAAATGAGTGTTTATATAACACATTTGTTTTGGCAATAAAAAACCAACGGAAAGTTGATTTGGTGTTTTTGGCTGTTGTGATGATGCTGTAATCATCTTGGACTTGTCTGATTCACTGATCTTGTTCTGTGTCTAATCTTTGATTTAATGGGTATTCTATATGTATTGATTATACTATGTGATTTAAAAGCATGAGATCAAGCAATGTTGCAGTAATTTAGAAAAATATTGAAGTCATGTAGTGCATAAGATACTGCATGTCTTAGACACACACAGACATCAACAATCAGCATATGAATCTCAACAATGGTCACATTTAAAAGTTTAAATGTCGCAATGCATGCTGGGTGCCAGCATAGTACAAAACTCCCAGCATGCACTGCAGCATGAATAAATTATGCAGCTGAATTTTTATTACCACCATTGTTGAGATTGATGTGCTGATTTTTGATATCTGTGTGTCTATATGATGTTGCAGCTGTTTTTTTGTTTTGTTTTGTTTTTGTGCATGGTATTTAAAAAAGTTCTTCATTATAAGGGATTGTTGTTGGAACTCTTGCTGTAGTTTCACAGTGGTGATAATGTAAAACTGAATACCTGAATCAAAAAACTATGTGATAGTTAAACTTTTTTATCAATACATAACTATGTATAACTATGTATATTAATGACCATTTTTTTCTCCACATTTGTTTGCATAAATGTGGTTTGCAAAAAGAGTTAAAGCAGCCAGAGAAGAAAAAAAAAAAACTGATGTTAAAAAGTAAAGGGTTAAGATCTCAACTAAAGCAAACACTGATCTCCTTAATGGTGACATCAAACCAAACATTTTCAATTAAACATCAACATCTAAACTTCTGTTAATTCTCAATAAGATCTTCTGTAGAAAGAAGTCAAACGGGTTAGTAATACGTGTAATAATGTGTAATGGCTTTAAGACAGTTGTAGTTCTTGTGTTTCTGCTCATCTCTTTTTTTCTGTTCTTGTTGTTCCTGCTCTTCTCTTTAGTGATTCTGCATGTTAACTGCAGGTGTTCATCATTAATGCTCGATCATCACTTACACATTCACTTACTTTTACTCTTTGCAGTGTGGACACTAGGGGATGTCCCTGTGGGGTTGAAAGGGTTGAAGGTGCAACATAAAAAGACACACCCAGAAAATGTATTTTAATAGTAACAAACTGTAAATTAAAAAAAAAAAAAAAAACGTTATAAACTGGCAACACTGTTGCCAGTAGTTTACTGTAAAATTGACTTTTGTGGGTCACCATTGTGCTGAAGAGTAGAGCCTGTGCTTAAGTTCAGGAGAAGATCAAGAACTGTTGATTATATGCTGTTTGTTGCTTTATTTAACGGATAGTGACTGTGTAGTTGCTGATGCAGTGAAAGTCTTTTTTTTAAAGATGTTTTTAGTGAACTCTAATGAAATAACTTTACAATAATAATATGTTCACATTATTAGCATTATATAAATATTAGTTTATACATTTAAATGGCAATCAGACAATTAAAGACAGTCCCTCTCTGCAAATGAAGTAAGGTAACTTGAGTTTTAATTTAGTGAATGGTTATCTTCACAGTAACATACTGTAGTTTACAGTAAATAACTGTACAATCAACAGTAAATTACTGGCAACAGTGTTGCCAGTAAATCTGTTTGACCTTTTCTTATTAGACCAAAGCATAAGTTTGAGTGGGATGTAAGTTTTCCTGTGCTTATGGTATAAAACGGACTGGGTCTTTCATAGTTTAGCTTTTCTTTGGTTTTTCTTTGCTCTTTTTGCTTCTCGCATCTCTTCTGCATCTTCTGCTTCTGCTTCTGCTCTTCTACCTCTCATTTCATTCTGCAAATGTCTTAATTTTGTTCCTTCTTTCTCTATATTCTGATCTTCTTCTATTAGATACAGTACTCTAGATTTTATTATTAACTGTTAATTACTTAATTAATTTGTTTGTCTCTATAATTTTTAATTAATAAATTTGTTATTCCTTATTCAAATTTGATCTCTGACATAATCATTGCTGGACCGCCTGGATCTCATTATCTCAAGTTTTTGCATCAACCTATAAGAAGATTTGACTTGTTTCCAGAGAAAATATCTTGAATTTTGTTTGTCATAAACATTAGGTCAGTTTTAGGTCATAGGTTTTAGGTCAAAATACCCCACAGAAATAAAATTAAATTTGCCACTTTTGGGGGGTGAGCAAAAACGTGCCGTTTTAGTGTGTGTCCCTTTAAATGCAAATGAGCTTCTGCTTCCAGCCTAAAAGGGCGGAGCTTCAATTGCTCATTCTCTAGTGTCAGGAGTCAGGACGCACCAATAACGTCAAAAACTGTCAGTAAGTGTTCAGTCCGAACCGGAGTCGGACAATGATGCCTACAGAGCCAGAGAATAGATGCTGCATGGCGATAGAACAGGTATAGTTTAATTTAATTATGGTTATAACTTATGTTGTCATGTTGCTTTTATCCATTATTAGTACAACCATGTTGTAGCAGACCCCATCCGAATGATGGCCAAAGCTTTACTGATGAGCTTTATGACATTTATTGTACTTCACACAAAAGATAAAGCATCTATTTTCACTCCAGAAAATCACTGTAAGAGCTTCATAAAACACAGTATAAGAAGTGTGCATTAAAATTTTATCCATAAACTCTCTCTTTCCCATGCATTATCATCAACATACACAGTGAATTACACAAATACACTCATTACATCTAACAGTAAATAAATATATCCAGACCTTGTGCCTTTTCTAGGGGTGCTTAAAAACTGGTAAGCTTTATATCCATAAATCAACTCCGATGAACTGTAATAAAGTGTGTACTCTCCCTTTCATTACTGCCATATCCAGTATCGCTCCGGAGACTATAAGCTGGATCATAAACAATTGGTACTGATCCATCCTTGAGTAACAACTTTTTAGCAAAACCTGTTTTGTATTGTCCCTTTGTATTGACATTCATTCACAAAACAGCCTGGTGTAAAATGATTTGCGCATTCATAAACAAATTTAGGTATATTTTGAGTCGCATTACCTTCAAAAATAAAACTAATCCACTGCGTCTTCAGTGGCTCTGATGTCAGGAGTAAATGCAGACGGTTATGTTCACTCTTACATCCAACAACAAAACACCTCAATCGCTTATGAGACATTTTTGTCTCTACAGCTGCTCCAGGCTGGAGAAAATGGCGGACTGTGTACAACTTGCTCAGGGCGGGGTCTATGCTAATAGGGCAGAGTCTGTCAGCAGTCGTGGGTGGAGCCTGTGCAACGTGACATCAGTTTGCCCAGAATCTGCAAACGGCTTGTTCTGAGACACTGCTTATGATTTATGGGAATTTAAAAAAATGAAAAAAAGGGAGTGGGTGGACTTTTATCATTATAGCGTAGTTGTGTTCATACACTGCCAACACACATTTATGTTCAAACACCATGTAAAAGTGAATTTTGCATAATAGGTGCCTTTTAAAAAATGCCATAATCACATTTCCATTTGATCTTCGATAAAATGTGAGGAGAAAAATCTCAAATTGTTGCTTATTGCTTTTATTGCTTACGTAAAGCAAGATCATTCGCAGTTGCTGATTGTTTACACTTTGTTACACAAGTTACAACCATAATAACTCATGCAAAGTGTTATGAGGAAAAAGGTGGATCCTTGGAAAGGTTCCCTTGCTCAAATGTGGGCGAGACAGTAAAACCCCCACACAAAGTACAAGGAAGTGCAGACAGACTCTACACGAAATTCTGTTCAACCAGAGACGTGAGTAGAGTAATTCACTTTAACATTTTTTTTCAATGTCTGTAATTCGTTTATAGATTTTTTTTTATTACTTACAATGGGTCATTGAGAGAATGTAATAAGATGACATGGTTTGTACTGAAAGCCTAATAATAGTCCTGTAGCCTATTTAAAGTATATTGCAAGTCTGCAACAATTAGTCTTACTTTTAACTGTAAATCCTATTTATGGCACTCTCGGTATTTTAAACATTCGTCCTCTTTAATATTCAAAAGACTGAATGTTTCAATATTTTGTGCATGTAGCCTGTTTCTGCACACGCATGGAGACTTTTGATCATGTAGCCTATGGCACGCACATTAACTCTGTTTTTCGCTTCAGAGCAAAATAATAATCATTAAAAATCACAGGTGTAAAATACACTGACTAACAGACTAGACTATATACACTGAATACGCATACAACCCAAGTCAGAAAGTCAACTTTATTTCTAAAGCACTTTATACAATATAGATTTTTTCACAGCAGCTTCTCAATAGTAACATATTCAAATTCTGCTGTAAAACAGTTCTAACAAGGCAATAGTGTCATTATACAGCTCAATTCAGTTCAGTGTTGATTTAGTTCCATAACTGTGTAAATTTCATCAGTTGTGTATACATACTGTTGTGCAAATATACATGTGAGTGCTATGACAAACTCCTGTATAGTCCACTGCACACGGAACAAGCAAAAGACACAAGACAGTAGTGTTTTACATATTTCACATCTGTGTGTAGTTTGGCGTGTATGTGGCTAATCATTTTATGTTTGAGTGCAGAAGTTACTACACAAAAATACCTTATTTAGAAGAGTTAAAATAGTTTTGAATGAAGTGTTTGCTTTTGCAAGATATGTATGACATGTTGCACATTGTGTGTGTGTTTTGTGTAGAATTTTGAGCAATGGAGCCATAGTTTCAAAACCTGTGTAAGCATTTTTAAAAAGCTGTAAAGTGGCTAACTCAGGTTTTTTGTTTGTGACTCAAAAGGTCCCAAGGAAATATGCAGCTTTACATGACCAAAAAAACCTTCCTGTGTGTTTGTTTGGGGGGGGGGGGGTTGTGTGTGTGAGAGTGTGTGTGTGTGTGTGTGTGTGAGTGAGAGTGAGAGAGTGTTTGTGTGTGTGTGTGTGAGAGAGAGTGTGTGTGTGTGACAGTGTGTGTCCTCATTCATGACACACAAACACTTTACAACCATAAATTAGTTACCACGGAATCTCTGGAAATACTTGTCAGGTCATGTCACATCTAGCCCAAATGCACTGTTTATGAAATCTGATATTTGAACTAAATAATAGCTAACATACTTTGGTAACCAGGCATTCACATTTTACTGTAATAATATGACATTTTTACAATTATTAATATGATAAAATTGTTTAATTTACATTTTTTGAGTTAAAAATAGCGAAAAAGACTGCTTTTGGAGGACATTATTGTGACTTCAAAAATGAACTGCGCAGTTTAAAGTGAACACGCTACTCACACTATTTAATGTATTTCCAAACGAAGTTTCGGGAGGAGCCTAAACATTCAGTCCTGTCAATCATCATTACAAGCGTATATAAGCAGCAGTCACTGCGTCATCCCAGCGACAATTCTTCCAGCATCCCTCCTCCTCCCCGTCTCTGTTATAGGGGGGTTTAACTCGGAGCTCGAGCCGAGCCTTAGGTTCGAGCCAAGTTTGTTTTACCATTAACCATTCAGACTGAATGGGCAGGCGAACTTGTGAATTCAAAACGTCATTGAACAGTGTATAAGTATGCAAATTGGGACACACCTGAAGTGTGGAATGTTGGACAATTCATGCACTCATATGTTCTTGTAACCCTGTATTCACATTTTATAATATGGCATTATTGCAGTTATTACTAATGTTGGCCTATGCTCTATTATTATTATTATTATTATATTTTTTTATTTATGTTAGTCTTGAAAATACCTAAACCTAATTTTTGACCCCATTTCCATTTGATCTTCAAAAATGGTTGAGGTGAAAAATCATTTGACACTAGACTTTGTTGTTTATACAGTTTTCATCTTGTAGCCTATGGCACACACATTAACTCTGTTTCTCGTTTCAGAGTAAATGAATAATAATTAAAAAGGAGAGGTGTAAAATAGACTGACTCTCTCATCCATAACCACAGCGCATTGACACTTTATGTCCTTAGCACATTCATTTCTTTTTTTCTCTGTATTAAGTTGAAAATGGGTGTGTTGTTAAATTTTGTGTAAACACACACACAAAAAAGTGAATTACAAACATGGCAACTCTGATTTCTTTGGATTAATAAAAAAGAGTGCATTCTGTGCCTGAGAAAAACTGAAAGAAAAAAAAAAAACACTGGCTAAAATCAAAAAACTGAAACAAATAGGCCTACTTACTGAATGACATGAGCATGACCAAAGTTCAGTCACCACAGCAATTAATGAAGTCTTCTTTACTGAAGACATTGAGGATTCATACCAGATCACGTCTCCTTGCTACCACTCATCAAGAAAATGTTTGTCTTCAAATGTTATTCATCGAATATAAGCATAACACATGACGTAACAGTTACATAATGTATTACTTTTTGGTTATTTCATGACTTACTAAATGACAATATAAATATGACATTGCATGCCCGTAATTTCATTACCATATACTAACTTAGAACGCTCGTCCTTCACTGTCGTCACTCCTCCTTTTATGCTTCCGAGCTCCTCCATGAGATACGAGACCGGTGTGGTGTGCAGGTGGCACTCATTATCAATCACGACACCGGCCTCGTACCGGGGTACTTGGTACCCTCGAGACTATGCTCTGACCCCCAGAATCCCTTGTTCCCTGCTCCTCACCATCATGGTGGATGGCAGCAGGCTCCGGCCTCAGCAAATGGCAGTCCCCTAGGCAACTCACTCCAGCCTTGAGTGTCCATGGCGGCAAACTCTGCTCAACCATGCTTGATGGCACCGCGGTACTTGTGGTACTTTAATGTCATACACCGATCGGTCTATGCTGTGCCGCTTCAAGTTGAACACACCTAAACTCTTGGACATATTTATGTCGTGAACTTTACATACTTCACATACTTTGGATTCAGGCACTATATTGTGACAACTTTGACCTTTGATGTACAGAAGTGATGGTGTGGTCACACACGCTGATTTTAAGCATGAAAAAAGATTTAAAATATTTACTGCATTTATGCTCTTTCACTTTCAAACTGCACCGGAAAACATTGCAAATAACCTGCAAACACAGAACTTTTCCCTAAAGTTCCTATTTGGGTGTTTTTTGGGAAATAAATTAGAACAGCCTGGGAACATTATTTTTATTTATTTTATACGATTTTTTTCTTTTCCTTTTCTCCTAGTGACACAAAATGGACATTATTAAAAAACTGATGATTGACGCACTTGAGGAACTTGTGGATGAAGACTTGAAAAAATTCAACTGGCAACTGTGGAACGGTCTGGCAACAGACAGGGGCTCTATTCCTCGAGCAAAGCTTCAGAAAGCTGATCGATCAGATGTTGTGGATTGCATAGTAGAAAAGTACAGTGATGAGGCTGGGAATATTGCAGTAAAAGCGCTGCGCAACATCAACCAAAATCATCTTGCAAAGACGCTTGAGTTGAAACTTCAGGAAGGTAAAGAATGACAGTTTAACTAGTTTAAGATTTTGTATTAGTGTAGCACTCTGAAATATATCGTATTCATCATTTAAAAAAAAAAAGAAAAGTTATAAAATATAGTTCATATTTATTTGTATTAGGCCTATATTACAAAAAATATATATATTGTGAACAGGAACAATAGACAAATTCCTTTTTTTTTCATAACATCTCATAAACAGTTGTACTGCATCTCACATACTTCATGCTTTTAATAACCTTAAAAATATTTTGGTGTAAATTTAAGTTTAATGTGAGTGAAGCTGGTAATGTTTTGTAGATTTTGTAGAGTTTCAGATCTTGAGAGGTTTAATGTCTTCTTTTAGCTTTAGTTGATTTCATCGAAGGCTGTGACTGAAGTCAGTTGTAGTTCTTGTGTTTCTCTTTCCTTCAGTGATTCTGCTTGTTAACAGCAGGTGTTCATCATTAACTCCGACACTGCTTCAATGGTACTTTAACTCAGTAGTGAGCACACACATGAACACTAAGCAGTGTTCATTAACCTGGGAATTTTTCTGATAACCATTACATAAATCTTACCAATTACATTTACGTATGAATGACAAATATGAATCACATTCAGTTTATTAGTTTATGTTAAAACTGTTGGAAAATGTATTGAATTACATAAAATGTAAGTTTAGAATTAAATATTTTTTTATTTTGAGTGTATGTAAAAAGATATGTGAGGTGAACTGTTTATGACCTGAAAACAAGGATGCTGGAGATGCTTTCACTTGGAGCAGATTCTTGAAAATAGATTTTCAGAGAGTAAAGATTGTAGATTTTAATTTGTAAATGAATGTAGTTGCAGACTGTGTTTCACAAAGCAGAATGTTCTTTGTTCTATGGGCTTTGGATATATTTTGAAATACACTGAATGATGAGTGTTTTCCTGTCTTCAGCTCAGCCGCCTGCGCAGCAGGAGACCAGAAATGCTCCAGTATTTGTGGAGGAGCAGCCCATCCAGTCCGATTGGAAGAGACCACAACGCATTACTCCGTCCAGCCAAGAGTTTAAGAACAGAATTCTTACAGAAAAGAGAAATGATGCAAGTATCTCTGTTTCAACAATACATTCAGGAGTCAGTCCTGCTTTTGTTGGGCCGCCGTCCATCAGAGTTTAACTCCATCCAGCAGCTGAAGCAGCAAGTGTTGGAGCTGAAGACTGCAGGACGGTGGCCCTCCAGAAGCAGGTTTGACGCCCCTGAGACACATTTATATCAATATGTTTTCTAATGTAAACATTTCTAGCATTACAGCATTTCTGGCATAAATGATATTTTATGTGGATCAGTTTTTTCCCAAGCAATAAAGACAAATACATGACAATAAAGACATTTATAATGTTAAAATATATTTCTAGTTTAAATAAATGCTGTTCTTTTAAAATTTCTTCATTCATCAAAGAATCCTCGAAAATAAAATGTATCTCAGTTTCCAGAAAAATCTGAAGCATCACTACTGTTTTCAATACTGAAAATAATCAGAAATGTTTCTTGAGCAGCAAATCAGCATAAAAGAATGATTTCTGAAGGATCATGATCCCGTACTGGTATCAAACATACTTTTTTTTATATACATACTGTAACACAGTTCGTATATACGGGAAGAAGGAGGCGGGAACCGGCGAACGTTCAAAACAATTTTAATATTTAAAATAAACAAATACAAAACGAAAGTAATGCCGGCAGACCCTCACGGCCGTCTGCCGGCCACACAAACATAACAAAACCATAAAATAAAGTCCAGGCCTGGTCCTCTCTCGTCTTTCACTGTCGTCGCTCCCCTTTTATGCTTCCGGAGCTCCTCCGTGAGAGATTCGAGGCCGGTGCAACGCGCAGCTGACGCTCGTTATCACTCGCGTCACCGGCCTCGTGCCGTTCCCTCACGGCTCTCGCCCGCCCTGCTCGTCACATATACATACATACGTATCAACATTTTAGTTCATTTATATACCCATTGCTTAATGCTATTTTATTTTAGTCTCAGTACACCAACAAAAAAGACTGCTGGGTTGGGATCTGTTGCTTGTGCTTTAATTCTGTTTTTTTTTTCTTTCTTTTTTTTTTAAATAGATTTATATACCAAAGGACAAGTCTCAGAGGAAACGTTTAGCACTGCTGATCACCAACATACAATTCAAGCACTTAAGTGACAGGAATGGAGCAGAGAAAGATGAGGCGAACATGGAGTGGCTGCTGACAGCTTTGGGTTACAGAGTTGAGAAATACACAAATCTCTCTGGATGGGTGCGTATAAAGTTAGTGGACTTCTAGTGTGGATATAGAAATGTGAACAAATATTCTAGTTGGCTTGAGAAAGCCAACATTCTGTTGAATGTGTAACGGAGGCAAGCTAGTGTGTGTGTAAACCTCACTCCCCTGACCTCAAGAGGTGCTCTAGGGACTGAGGGTCTTTGGCATCCTAATTAGCCAGCCTCCCAGGCTGGATATGCTGGTTTGAATCCCCATTTTGAGTGGGTTAAGTAGAACTGTTCAAACGATCTATATAGATCTGTCTGTCAGTCTGTGTGATATGTTGCCTTCAAATTTTAAGCTGAAATTACTTCAAAATTCAAACTGAAAACTTTCAAACTTCAAGCTTTTAAAACTTCTTCAAACTTTCTGGTCAGTCTTTCTCAAGCCAACATAAAGTTTGTCTTGACTGAATAGTTTAATTATACAATGCATTTTATACTATGCATTATTATTATTATTATTATTTAATTTTTATTTCTATTTCATTTACAGCAAATAGATGCTGCAGTCAGGAACTTTGCTGCATCTCCCGACCATAGAGACTCGGACAGCACCTTTGTGGTTCTGATGTCTCATGGGGACAGAATCCAAAATAAAGATGCCATTTTAGGTGTCAACTATCATGAACATCTAAACCCCAATGATGGCTTCTTTGTTGATGAAATCTTCACCCATCTGAACTCAGAGAATTGTCCTGCTCTGATTGATAAACCAAAGGTTATTCTGATCCAAGCCTGCAGAGGAGGTGCGACATGACTGATGAAACTCAACTCCTTTAATCATATTGGGATTTCTCTTTGTACTTTGTATTTATCTTTTTCCTAGATTTACTGTAATATTGTAATCAATATTGTTAACCGTTTCTCTGTCCAGGTAACTTAGGAGGTGTGAAAATACAATCAGATGCCATTGTGCACATAGAGAAAGACTTTGTCAGTTTTAAGTCCTGCCTCCCTGGTAAGTGCTCAGAAAACACTGATTGATGAAGTAAGATTGATTTGTAGCTCACACTTCTGTTCATTTTCATGTTCAAATAAAACAACTCTTTTCCTTTTTTATTATTATATTTTATTTTTACAATGAAACCCTTCAGATGTGTGATAAAACAGTCTGTACATGTTGGACAGTGTTTCTTTAATAATGAGCAAAGTTTTAAGGTTTGGGTTGCTTTGTGAACTACTTCAACCTACTGATATCTTCTCCACAGATATCGTTGCATACAGGAATATTTTGGAGGGAAGTTATTTTATCTGTTACATACTGGAGGTGTTCTGTAAACTGGCTCATATTGATGACATTATGGAGTTGTTCAGGAGGGTAAATGTTAAAAATCCCATTTAATTTGGTTTGCTTTATTTCAGCTACAAGTCAAAACAATTTCTTCCAGTTTTTTTGCTCAGCAAAAATGAATACAGTGGCTTTCTTCTTGTCACATTCAAATATGATCTTTTTATTATAGGTCACCTCATGCATGGCGACAGACCCACGATTCAAACAATCAGAGAGTAAACTAATGCCGTGTATTGACAGGACATCCCTTCCAAAGAAATTCTACCTGTTCCCTGGACTCTGAGCATGTGCGGTTTAAAATCAGTTTAAGGCAAGACACCACAGGTTGATAGCAAGGCATTATCTAAATTAGAATACATTTCCAGACCAGAAATCTGAAGTCTGGTTCAAAACTTATTTTGAGAAATGATTTTGAGATTTTTATTGTAACTGAAATCTACAAAAGAAATAGATAAAGTGTAATAAAAAGCAAAACAAACCAAAATCTCAAGACCATGAACGACAAGACTTGTCTTGCCTTAAATCAAGCTAAAGAGGCCTTATATGCAAAAACACATTCTAAATATATACAGGTGGTATATTGTAAGCAATTATCACTTACAGTATATACATTTATTTTACTTTTTTAATCTCATTTAATCACATTTTCTCATATACTTTGCTAATGTCACATTACTCTATTAACCGTTTAACTGCTAAGAGGTTTTTTCCCATCCATAATAGTGTCATTGTGCACTACTTCTTCCAACAGATAGCTTGTTATAAGAATTTTTGCTATTCTTTTTTCAGATAACTTTTAATAAAAAGTTCAAATTAATCAATAAAGCTTTACAAATTTGCTACCATACCTTTGTCTCTTGCTTCCTGCATCTGTGTTTCCAGAAGATTTCACATATGGGACGAGTCTCATTTTAAATATATCAGACTGAATCTGATATCACTGCATAAAAGGGAAAGAGGGAAAATATCTGTTGCTCAAAAGCTTTTGTGTAGCATACCAATTACACGTTCACGACCCTCACTGCTGACCAAATGTTTTTATAAAAGACAGGAAAAATATGAATACAAAAATTTATAAACAAAAAATATAAACAGTACCGTAAAATGTATCAACTAAGAATTATATAATTTAATTATAAGATAATAGTGTTTAACACATAGTGAGCCAAATTGACTTTACATCAAAACACATACCTGTTGTGTTGAAGAATATCATCTAAACTGATATTATTACACAGCTCTATGAAATTCTTGATTCTGATTGGTCAGTCGTGACAGTCTGAAGTCAGTTATTCCTCGGCAATGAACTTGGCTGCAATACCTAAGAATTTAATAATTACATTAAAAAATAAATAAATAACTGCTATGAAGCAACACACTTTCTCACCTTTTGTTGTCATACAGCTTGTTGTGCGGGCTGTATTTTGTGCCACCTGTGCTCATGTTCCTTACAAACTGAACATAACCTTGTGTGATGATGAAACAGGCTGTGAGAAGGAAAAGAGTAATGAAAAGAGAAAGGTATTCAGGACTGCGATTGTCAGAATAATAGCTTAGCAGTATTTCTGAACAGAGAGTTCCTCCTCACTACGGTATGGCACAAGTTCAAGAGAGACCACTGAATGACAAAAACATTACCCTGAATGATGAAACTTCTTCTTCAGCTTATATTGCAGGCCATTCAACTATGTTCTTGTATACTATATGCTAGTACAAGTATATAAGAATTAGTTCAAACTTTGACCTGTGGAGGGCAGTAATACACTTAGCATTACACTGCCGGAATTCTACAAGAAGAAGAAGAAAAAGAAGAGAGCTAGTGCAAGATGAGCATTTGTTGTTAAAAAAATATATAAATGTATATATTTTTTTAGAAAATGACTTATCTTTTCGTAATGACTATTGCTATGACTTATGACTTGTGTCATAAACAAAAATTGTAAACAAAAAGGTCTCGGTTAACATCACGTTTTCAATTATGTCTCTGTCATGTCTCTGAAATCACAATCTCTCATATATATATATATATATATATATATATATATATATATATATATATATGTATAAAATATAACTAATTTAAGGCAGTCAATGGAGTGATAGAAATCTCTCAGATTTCATCAAAAAGATTTTCATTTGTGTTCTGATGATGAATGAAAGTCTTGCAGGTTTGGAACGACATCAGGGTGAGTAAATGATGACAGAATTTTCATTTTAATGTGAACTATCTCTTTAAATGCTTAAGTATGGCAGCCCAGTTAATTCCTGAAAGAAATCAAATGGGTTTAAATGAAGGTCACCGTGATTTTGCCAAGTTCCCAGCTAACAGAATTTTGTTATAAGAACGTTCTCTAAATATTCAGTGTTGGTTCTGGGAACATTAAAATCGTCCAGTTTTCTTGACGATAGAGGAATGTTTTTATAAGGTATAATGTTCCTCAAACGTTCTTTCAACTTAATTTTGATCTAAAATTCAACATTCTAGGAACGTTGATTTGTAACATTCCAAGAACATGAAAATGTACAGTTTCCTTAATGTTAGTAGAATGTTATTTAAATGTTAGTATGATGTTCCTGAAACATTCTTTCAATCATTCAAACACCTGCTGTGAACAAGAACTGAAAGAAAGAGAAATAAGAACACAAACTACAACTTTCTTCAGCCACAGCCTTAGATGAACTGAAGATAAAAGACATTAAACTACATTATTACTACACAAATACATTATAACTAACCAGACTGACTTTATTTCTGTCACACGTCTACAGAAGTTCTTATTGAGAATAAACAGAAGTTTAGATGTTTCATTTGAGGTCACCATCATGGAGGTTGGTGGTTGCTTTAGTTGAGCTCTTGACCCTTGACTATTATAGAGTTGCTTCTTTATCAGCAATTGCATGTTTTCAGAAAACATTTGGATGTTTGAAAGAATGTTTCAGGAACATCATACAAACCTTTAAATAACATTCTACTAACATTAAGGAAACTGAACATGTTTCTTGAGCAGCAGATCATCATATTAGAATGATTTCTGAAGGATCATGTGACACTGAAGACTGGAGTAATGATGCTGAAAATTCAGCTTTGATCACAGGAATAAATTACTTTATAAAATATATTCAAACAGAAAACAGTTATTTTAAATTGTAATAATATTTCACAATATTACTGTTTTTACTGGTTTCACAGACAGGCCTTCGTTCACTTAGGGCATTTAAGTAGCTTTTATAAATGTTCACTAGAAAAACACATTACTGGTGTGCATCTTGAGACAAAACAATGGCAGTGACATATTTCAAGATATGTCAGTACAAGTTTCTTTCCTTTAAAACAGCTCAAACATGCATTTTTGTCTAGGACTAGCTTAAGCCTTGACTGTGTAACTGGGGAATAAAGTCACAATCACCAGAAAAAAATTCCCAATTATGAGATAAAAAATCACAGTTGCAAGAAAATGAATGAATCAAATTCTGCAGTTCACAGAGATATTAAATTAACACAAATTCAAGTTCATATCTGCATACTGGTATAGCTGAACCCTTCAGAATATTTTGTGAAGGCACACACAGTCATGATGAACTATCACAGAATAATACTTCTTACACTCTCTTAGACAGGAGAGATTATGTTGATCCATTTGAGGTAATTGAGCTGTTTTCTATTTTATTTATTAAATGCAAATGTTTTTATTAAAAGAGGGGAAATAATGTTAATGTTTCATTACTTTTTTAGCCATCCTGATGTTTGTCAGCCCTTTTTGAAGAATCTGACTGCAGGTCATGTATCAGGAATGGTCTGTAACTGTATATGAATCACTGGAGACAGTGAGTTAAAGGTGATGGTCTGTAGAAACACTCTGGTTCTTCATTTGGTGTGATCTTATAAAGCTACAGTAGATGTCCTCACTGTTTCAGAGGATCCACAGACTCAGTTTCATCCTGCTGGATTGTCAGGAACTGTTTGGTCAATGTATTTCTCCCTTATCAATTACATTTACATTTAATATTTTAGCATCAGGGGTTAAATTGGGCCGGGGCCGTCCGGCACATAGGCTTAGCAGGGCTCGACATTAACGCTTAATTTTTTGAAGGGGCAAGAGAAAGAGAGTTTTACTTGTCCTGATTAATACATCAATAACAAAAATATCTAGGGAATCACCAAAAGCAAGCATGATTTTATTACATTTAGCGTAAGTGGCGATTGATAATAATATATAATGTGCTGACAGTGAATTCATACTATGTTAGAAAAAGTAAGCATGAAGATCACCCCTAACCCCACCCCTAAACATGTCCGTCACTGGAGCGTAAGCAGATCAAACTCAATTATTTTGAGTCTGCATGGAAGCAGTATCAGAAGGAATATTGGTGTTGGGAAACACCGATCAACATCAGATATCATTCATAATCATAACATATGCATATCTTACAACTGTATGTACATGTACATTTACATTTCAACTTGTACATTTCTCTTTGTTTTTCAAAATTACTTCAGTTTTACACTAAATCATGAACCAGTATGAATTGTTTTTCCTTTACCTGAAGTTTCAAATCAAGGTACTTTGCAAGATCATTTTGGTTAATGTTGCACAGCACTTGTTCTGCAAATATCATCTCAGCATTAACACTGACTGACTATAGTGATGAACACAGCTAAACCAAGCCACTTTCATGGTGCCTAAAAACTCAGGGTTGGCACAACTAACTAAAACATACCTGGCTAGCCACCTAAACCAGCTTCATGGTTTAGGCCCCTGAACCACACACACACACACACACACGTGTCTTAGTACATTCCCATTGAACCCGTGATGACGCTTTGCTCCACTAGAGGGAGTAAGTTTGTTTTTCATATTAGTTGATTAGGCAACAAGAAACACCTTAACCAGGTAGAAACGAAAGTAAAAGGAGGAAGAAGAGACGCCATTCCGAGGCTTTAAACCTGTTAACTCTGGATGTTTAAACAGTAGAATAGTTTGTGGTAAGTTCAGAACTTATTCTTCATGTACTAACTATGTAGTGATATTAAATGAGCTGCTGTTTAGGTTTATGCTCTTCTTTACATGATATTTAAAACACAAATCATGATATTTCGACAGTACAGACTAACCAAAAAGGCGGAAACATTGACGATTAGCCTAACGTATAAATTACTTTTGATATCCCGTGATCTTTTTTTTTTAGCATATGTAATAGTTTTAGTTTTATATAGTAGTTACAATAATAATAGTTTGTTTTGTATATTATATAGTCTTTAAAAACAACGACGTGTATAATTACGAATATTTCTAGATCATGTGACGTAATCAAAATAAACACTGAAGAAATTTCTCTAACACTTTTTACACAGAGGCATTTTTGTACGAATAATAATAACATTAGAAACAATATTAATGCACCAGTGATCGTTGATTCTGATGCAGAAACGTTGATTGAGACATGCACTTGTCATGGACCTTTACAAAAATAAGTGCCTTCCCAGCTAACAGAATTTTACTATAAGAACGTTCTCTAAATATTCAGTGTTGGTTCTGGGAACGTAAAAAACAAGACACGCCTAACCAGAAACGAAAGTACGAAAAAACAAGGAGAAGAAGAGACGCCATTCAACGACTTTAACCTGTAAACTCTCGATATAAAACGGACTTATATTTTATGGTAAGTCCACAACTTATTACATGTTTTAAAAATATTAAAATTTAGTTTATATGCTCCTCTTTACATTGGATTTTAAGCACAAATCTGCAGGCTGGTTACTTTTAAATAACCTAAAAATAACTTATACAAGACGTTGTATGTGTTCCTAAAGAACTTTTAAAGAATCTTCTTTTCTAGATTACATTTAACTATATTTTTTATTTTATAATATGGGGAAGGTAGAAAGTCTGCAAAAGCTATCCAGATTATTAAGACTATTTTAATGAAGCTGTATCATTGTACTACAAAAACCACTGAAACAAATTAATTTTGTTTCCACAGAAAAGGTCTGAAATCAATCTTTTGGCAAATAAGAGTAAGAAAACACTAAAATGAGTCTCTGTAAAGAGAGAGAAGATGATGCCTCTGAAATGATTTCTTCATCTCCTGGATCGAGCTGTGTGTCTATGAACAGTGATCAATCCATGAGGAAGCATGTCCTTGAATCCAGTGATGGAACAGTGACCTCTGACCCCAGGTAAGACACTGGAAATGTAATCATTGACAGAAGGTTTAATCTAAAGTGATTTACAGTGCATTCCAGAAGCCTGTAGGTGGTGAGCTGTGTTTCACAGAGAAGCAGATAATTACTTTTCTGAACTTTAACTGCCATTGTTGCTCTCTGGTGGAATGATCGTTCCCACCTCCCTAAACAGCCCTTTCAATTTTCTTAAAACTATTTTTTGAGCAGTTGAAATCCTGTTAAATTACTAGTTTTCTTTCTCTGTGCAATGTATGTAGATTTAAAAATAAATGGTTTTCTACTTTTACTGTTTTTTTCTAACATGTATAACTTTATATTTCAGCAGTTCTCATGTTCACTGTCTCCATTAGATTAATTGGTTATTGAATTCCATATTTGTAAATGACTTTATATGCAAAATTAATAATAAATCTATGGTGCATTCATGTTGTGTGGCAGTGGTTCCCAACCACAGTTCTAGAGGTCCAGTACTGCACATGTGCATGTCTCCCTATTTAAACACATCTTATTCAAGTCATCAGCTGATTAGTACTGACTTCTAGACCTGAAATGGGTGTGTCAGATAAAAGAGACATGCAAAATGTGCAGTGCTGGTGGACTTCTAGAATTGTGGCTGAGAACCATTGTTATATAGTATAGTCTTCTAAAATTATGTTTTTATTATTATTATTTTTATTTTTTTTACTTTGTCAGTATCCACAGGGGGAAGAGAAAGAGATCAGAGTCTCCAGACCCCAGTGGTGTGTCTCTGAAGAGTAACAGATCCATAAAGGCACCTCCTGTATTCAGTGATGGACCAGGGATTTATGACTATATGTTAGTATGAACAGTTATTTTCTGTTTTACTATAGTGCAACTAGCATTAATAATGTATACAGATTTAATAAAACATTAAAGGGTTAGTTCACCCAAAAATGAAAATTACCCCATGACTTACTCACTCTCAAGCCATCCTAGGTGTATATGTGTAACCTAGACGCTGAGGCTGAGTTAGAATCATGTGCAGTTGTTTATTGTAGACAATAGCAATAAACAGATTCAGAAAAACAGGCAGAGGGTCAAAACCAAAGGAGCAGTCCAATCTGTCGACGTACAAAGGGTTAGTCCAAGAAGCAATAGTGAGAAGGCATTTGTGGAATGGATTAAAATATCAGGATTAAGTTGTCTGAGATTACTGCACATTCTCGTTAGGGATGCACCGATCCGCCTTTTTCGCTTCCGATACCGATTCCGATACCTAGGATTCAGTATCGGCCGATACCGATCCGATATTCAAGTAATAATAAAAAAGTGCTAAATTACCTAATAAACTGTATGCCTCACTTAGGGCTGTGACGGTCGGCATGACAACCGCGCCACCGCGGTCGTGGAGTGTCACCGGCGGTAGTGTGACGTGTATGTATATATTTTTTATATAGCAGTATATATTTTTTTTTAGCAGTGACGGAAAAAATCTGCAGCCTGTCCGTCATTTTGTCAGATTACTGAGGTTGATGTTGCTTGTAACTGTAATTCCCACCCCTGTCCAGTTGGAGTTGGTGGTGAGCGCGCTCCAGTGTGGCAGCAGAGCGCGAGTTCAGTCTCCAGAACAAAATGAAAACGATACGTTTGATTACAAACGCATATGTCCATTTTATTATATATTATAATACTTATACTTCCATAATTAAGTTTCTAATCCATTTCGTTTTGTTTTAAATAGTTCGTTTTATTTTTCTTGCTGCTGACTATAAGTTTTTGGTCAACGAATGGCTTTTCTGAGATATACGTGACATTGTGAATTGACGTGATCCAGATCTCGGTAAGCTACTGCAACTTTCAACATATATATATATATATATATATATATATATATATATATATATATATATATATATATATATTTGATTTTCATTCATGTTTATTTCCTTCTGTAAAGTAGTAAAGAGGAAGAGATGATCGCGTTCACTCACGATCCTCAAAAAGTGTTCAAGATGAAAACTGAAAAGTGCGGCAGTCATTAACTTTCTTTTCATAATACTTTCTTTTCATAACATAAATAAATGCATAGCCTAGGCCTATTTGTTTATCCTATAAGTTTGTGAATAAATATGAAAATGTGGACGAAATCAGAAGCTATTAAATGTATCATTAAAATATAAAAATTAAAATAATGCATAGTAATAATTATGACGGTATTTTTACGATCCTGTCCGTCAAAATGACGGCGAAAGTCTAACGCAACCTCATATATCGAAAGTCTAGTGCAACAGCTGTAAATAAACCAATAGCTTCACTATCTCGGTAGACATTCAAAATAAACAGGAGTCCAGCTGATTCCTTCATCCATGACTCATGGCTTGCTTTTCATGAATGTTTGAGTCATATAACATAAACTAAATATATTTATATATAAATACAGGCTATACTATAAAATTAAAAGACATTTCTTTTTAATGAGGCCGCAACATATGATAGATAGGACAGAACAAAAAAATGCTATTAACAATCTTTCATTGCGCAAAAGTATTATAATATGAACGGCTCCCATACAGAGCGGCACAAAGCGCTTATGCGCATCCCGTGTGCAGAATGATGCGCTTGAAGCATCATGGAGTCACAGCGCGCAGCGGCAGCGCTTCGCATTGAAAAGTTCAAAGCACAAAGTGAAGATATATTGATATACCGTTGTCGTTATCTACAGATGAAGTATAATAATAGAAACATTGTGTTGACTGTTGTAACCGAACGCGACACGCAGTCTGAATGCTGAATGGAGAATGACTGACTGCTGCAGCGGAGGGAGGCATTTACGTGAACTTTAATTTAACGACTTAAATATTTATCTGTACCTCAAATTAAACTATGGAATGGCTTCAGAACACTTGGAATATAGTGCACAGAAACTTTATGGTGCTTTTTAATGTTTTTGTGCCTTTTGTGGAGCTTAACAATAACACTGATCTGAATATCGGATCGGTGCATCCCTAATTCTCGTGTTCCCTGAAAAGGGCAGATGTATCGATACTCGAAACCACGATCAGCAATGCAGCGATTGGCTGGCAGCAAGACAGCAACGTAATGACATCATATAATTAGCAAAGACACCTGATGAAAAACTTGACGAATTTCTGGACCTTTATAATGAAACAGCCAAGCGAACAAAATTACATTGCGACTTACATGTTATAATAGATAAATTAAATGTGCACTGTTTTTTTGTTTGTTTGTTTGTTTTTTACATGATTCCCAATTATTTAGATTCACAAGCATTTGTACAGTCGTACATTTTTATTTCAATGTTGTAATTTGCAATTCATTTAATTTTATCTTTGAAGCAGATTTGTTACGTGACAGCATTAATTAAAGTTTTAATTAAAAATTAATTAAAGTCAAGATCAAGTTATCTGCATCTCCTGCGCTGCATCAAGCCACTCCCATAATAGCGTCACCAAAATTAATGCACAGCTCAGAATAACTGTACAGCATGTGTGTAAGACTCTAATACAATTGTAAAGCAATTATTCCATCATAAATAAATTTTTCAATGAGTAAAACTGGCTGTGCCTATAGTATTATAGACTACACAACATTTATAATATTATTTTCAAAATAATTTGTAAATTATTATCATTTTAAATTATTGTCCCTGGATAAGTAGAGTACTCTTGAAATAAATTAGCAGTGGCTGGGACAGATTTTAAGTATCAATTCCACTTAAAAAGATGCAATCTAATCCTGTTAACATGAAATAAGCCTGCTCACAAGCAGGTTTAAGCTTATGGACCTGTTGCTATGGCAGCAAGTCCAGGATGAGTGTTGAAGAACCGAACAATCCAAGATCATGCCAAATCGTCATCAATCAAATCCAGCTAACCTAGTTAGCGACGTACGAAGAACGGGCCCCAGGTAATCGGTAAACAGAGAAGGAGGCAAAATCATACACAGGTAATCAGACAGAATCAACAGGGAAAATAACGCTTGGTAAGGCAGGTAAACTGGCAATACTTCGCAGTGAGGCTCAGCATGGTCTCTGGCCAACAAACAGGAAGTGACTGAAGAGGAAGCAGAGGGAGTGGAACATGATCAGTATTCCAGTGACGGCTCCCTCTGCTGGCCTGGCGTTACAATATGACTCTCTTCTTTCAGACGAACAAAATCGGAGATATATTTAAAAATATCCTGGCTCTCCATAGATTTATAATGGTAGTGAACAGGGAGTGTTTTACTAAAAAATAATCCATACAACTCCAGGGAGTTAATTCAAGGCCTTCTGAAATGAAGTGATTGTAAGAAAAATAAATGTAAAACTTTATAAAGTAAAATAAGACATGTACGGTAGAGGGCCGTACACATCGATTTGCGGTGGAGGAATGAACTCTGACCTGACGCATGACGTAATGACGAATGCAGAAGCTCAGAGGATAGAGCAAAACAAAACACCGGTCACAAATTAGAAGTCTAAAACGAGAAATTTTAAAGAGAAATGTCGGAGGATTTTGATATAAGAGAAGAGGAGCTTCAGCTTGTTGCCCAGCCATATTTGTTTAAACCGCAAGAGGCTGAGCTTACAATACTCCTACACCCTGCGTCATACATCGCTTCAGGTGTTACTCTTGTGGTGCAAGTTGACTTGCACAGTATGCATACGGTTGTCTGCTCTAATAATTTTAGATTATAAAGTTTTAAAAATGGATATTTTTCTTACAAAAACCCACTTCACCTCGCTTCAGAAGGCCTTTGGAGCCGTATGGATTATATTTTTTTGATGGCTGGATGCATTCATTTTTGGCTTCAAAATCTCACCCCCCATTCACTACCATTATACATTTTTGGAGAGCAAGGATATTTTTAAATATAACTCTGATTGTGTTCGTCTGAAAGAAGATAGTCATATACACATAGGATGGCTTGAGGGTGAGTAAATCATGGGATAATTTTCAGTTTTGGGTGAACTAACCTTTAAATGCACTCCCAAATATGCCATATGCACTGCACAGGGTTTCATCTGGATATCATACCTGCTGGTAGCCTATAGATTTCTGAAGGTCTCCAACAGTCACTGACTTTTTTGCTGTTTTTTTTATTATTATTATTATTTTCCCCCCATTAGAGGTGAGACACATGAGCCGATCAGATCTGTGCCGTCTTCTACATCACACTATCAGTCTCACATCAGGCAGGACAAAACTGAAGCAGTCCTGCAGACACACACACTGGAGACTGAAAACTGGCAGAGAGTCAAAGACCAGCACAAAACCAGCATGAAGAACAAGTATGAGAAATGTTTTGAGGGAATCAAACTCCAAGAGAATGAAACCCTCCTGAACAGGATCTACACACAGCTCTACATCATAGAGGGAGAGAGAGAAGGAGTGAATGAAGAACATGAGGTTTTACAGATGGAGAAAACAGCCAGAACACAACACTCACAAGACACTCCAATCGACTGCAATGACATCTTTAAAGCCTCATCTGAACCAGGATGTGAGGAAAAAGACCAAATCAAGACTGTTCTTACTAAAGGCATCGCTGGAATCGGAAAAACTGTCTCTGTGCAGAAGTTCATTCTGGACTGGGCCGAGGGAAAAGCCAATCAGGATGTAGATTTCATGTTTGTGCTTCCATTTCGAGAACTGAACTTGATCCAAGATCATCAGTGCAGTCTTCACAGACTTCTGCTAGACTTTCATCCTGAACTTCAAGATCTGGACTTAAAGATTCATGAGGAGTGTAAAATTGTGTTCATCTTTGATGGTCTGGATGAAAGCAGAATCACACTGATGTTTTCAGACGCTCAGAAAGTTTCTGATGTGACTGAGACTTCATCAGTGGGTGTGTTGATGTTGAACCTCATGAAAGGAGAGCTGCTTCCCTCTGCTCACATCTGGATCACCTCCAGACTAGCAGCAGCCAATCAGATCCCCTCCAAATACATCAACCGTCTGACAGAAATTCAGGGATTCAATGAGCCTCAGAAAGAGGAATATTTCAGGAAGAGAATCAGTGACGAGCATCAAGCCAGCAGAATCATCTCACACATCAGAAGAGCAAGAAGCCTAGACATCATGTGCCACATACCTGTTTTCTGCTGGATCTCATCCACTGTGCTTCAGAAGCTCCTGAAAGAAGATTTGAGTGCAGAAATCCCCCAAACTCTGACTGAAATGTATATCCACTACCTGTTGATTCAGATCAACATGAGGAATCAGAAGTATGAAGAGAGAGATCCAGAGAAACTCCTGCAGTCCAACAGAGAAATGACTGTGAAACTTGCTGAAGTGGCTTTCAAACAGCTGATGAAGGGCAATGTGATATTCTATGAGGAAGACCTGAGAGAGAGCGGAATAGATGTCACTGACGCCTCAGTGTATTCTGGGATTTGCACTGAGATATTCAAAGAGGAATCTGTGATTCATCAGAAAAAAGTCTACAGCTTCATTCATCTGAGCATTCAGGAGTTTCTCGCTGCTTTCTATGTGTTTTACTACCATGTAAATACAACTATGGAGGAACTGAAGAATTTTGCTTCAGTACAAAATTTGATTAAAGGAGCAGTAGATAAAGCTCTTGAGAGTGAAACTGGACACCTGGATCTGTTCCTGCGGTTCCTGCTGGGTGTCTCAATGGAGTCCAATCAGAGACTCTTACAGGATCTGCTGACACACACAGAAAAGAGCTCAGAGAGCATAAGGAGAACCACACAGTACATTAAAGAGAAGATCAAAGATGGACATGGACTCTCCACTGAAAGATCCATCAATCTGTTCCTCTGTCTGCTGGAAGTGAAAGATCAGACTCTGTCCAGAGATATTCAGGAGTTTGTGAAATCAGACAAATACTCAGAGAAGAAACTCTCTCCTGCTCACTGCTCAACAATCGCCTACATGCTTCAGATGTCAGAGAAGGTGCTGGATGAGCTGGACCTAAAGAAATACAACACATCCGATGAGGGTAGAAGAAGACTGATACCAGCTGTGATCAACTGCAGAAAAGCTCTGTGAGATTTTATTATGTTTTACAGTTAAGAGTCCTTTCTGAGTTGAATTACAGTTTCTGTTGTTGTACTTATACATTCTGAGTATATTTTGTACAAGGTCTTTATGTATTAACCACTGCAAGAAGAAAAATTGTATTGTAGAAATACCAATTGTTGAATGAGGTTAAGAATTTAATTCTTGTGGGTTTTGTAATTTGCTTTCTTTCAGTCTTGCTGGCTGTAATCTCACAGCTCAAGATTGTGAAATGATATCATCAGCTTTTCAATCCTCAAACTGTGTCCTGAGAGAGCTGGACCTGAGTAACAATGACCTGCAGGATTCCGGAGTGAAGCTGCTCTCTGACGGACTGAAGAGTCCAAACTGTCAGCTGGAGATACTGAGGTGTGTGTATGATTTGATCTTTTTATATTTCTGCATTTCAAAATGGCATTTGTTTTCTTGCTTTCAACTTTTAAATTGAATGGCCTAGAAACAAATTTATAGCATCTACATTTTCTGCGACTTTTATTTTGTTGAAACTGTAAAGTACTTCAAGCATCCAGTATGTTTCATAAGATTTTCTTCAAATTTGTATCAAATTAAAAGTATTTTTGATAGAATGCTCTATATATTGTTTTCATAACTTTTCATTTAATCAAGTACAGTTTCTTTTGACCTCTTCTTTCTTACAAAATTATACTTGTTTTTACTGTGCTGACTAAAATCAGAGACTAGGTGCATAGGTGAACTTCCATGTTGTTTAAGATGCATAACTTTATGAACTGTTTACACACAAATGCACCATACATAAGTGAACAACTCTTTGAAACATGGATGATTAATTACCAGCATTATAGAAATAGATGATAGAAGTCAGATTTTCCTGTAGGAATTAGAGGCATATTAACAGAACCTTATTTTAGCGCTTTCAGTTCTTAATTTCTTATTTAATCTCTTGTTTTATAGGTTGTCAGGCTGTATCGTGACAGAGGAAGGCTGTGGTTATGTGTCTTCAGCTCTGAGTTCAAACCCCTCACACCTGAGAGAGCTGGATCTGAGCTACAATCACCCAGGACAATCAGGAGCCAAGCTGCTCAATGACAAACTGAAGGATCCAAACTACAAACTGGAGAAACTCAAGTATGTGGGACAATGATGACTCATACGTGTCTATATGTGATTGGTGTCACCTAAAAGGAATCATTTAAGAAATGTTTTTGAAAATCTGTTTCTCTGTGAAAATGCTGTCCTCCAGTTATTTTTATATGACTGAATACAGCATTTTATTTTGAAGGTTACAGCGAGGCACTTACATTAAAAGTGAATGTTAACCCCTTAAACCCGAAGTGCATCCCCCCCCCCCTTACGAAAAAAATCATAATCAAATTACTAAGCAACCAATAAATAGAATAACACATCATTTTAAAGCTTAGAATCTCAGTTCTTTTGCAGACCATTTTTATAAACTCTTAATGAGTGCTGAGTCATCCCTGTAAACCTGAATGTACCACCAGAGGGCGCCACCTAGCAACGATTTTTTTTTCTCAAAGCTCAAAGCTTGATCAACACAAAATAGGTTTCATTTGAAAGCTTAGAGTCCAATTTTTACAATACATGTAGCCAATTTGAGTATATTTTAAGTAGTGCTGAGTTATATGCTGATAAAAAAATCGTAATTTATGATTTTTGTGTTTTTATGTGCTGTAATATGTAATACACTTACTGTAATATGTTAGAAACATGCAGATCAGATAGTCATGTGACATATGTCATTTTTCACAGAGTAGAATGCAAAAAGCACGATTGTTTTCGGGTTTGAATAAACTTGAGCGAGTTTTTGAATGTGAAGCCCCCCTGACCCATAGGTATAATATACGGATGCAGCATTTATGTCACGTTTTCGCACGTAACTTCATTAAACATGCATAGATTGTGGAAAATGCACATCATTATTTACAGCAGATTTTCATAATTAAACTTACCATACCACCCAAACTTACCATAATCCATCACTTAGATCTAAAGATACTCTTCATGGAGTTATAACACACATAAAACCCCACAGATGCACATGTAGCTAATAAAAATAAAAAAAAAAGGTAACTGTCACGTGGTGTTTTCACTTGTAATTTTGTGAAACATGATAGAATACATGATCATTACTTACAGTGGATGCTGAAATGAGTCCAAAATCAACATAATCGATTGCGTTAATCACGAGAAATTCCTCATGGAGTGATGTAGTATACTTGGCTAAAAACATGTCTCTCATCTTTCTGAGATGCAGTCGTGTTACTGGAACCATCCATGCTTGTTTTCCAACATTGTTGCAAATATTTTGGAAGCTCTACCAATTTTATATTAGAGTCCGGTCTAGCAATGCTAGACCTACCTCTATATTTGGGCAATGAGACGAACCAATCGGGTGGTGTGCACAGATAAACTGCACTTTGATCTTGAAAAAGGTTGAGAAGCTCCATGGATGTTGGAGTTGAGATGAAAACAGTGATGGGGTGGGCCAATCACTCCGTGCATAGAGATGCAACACGTTTATATAAGTTGTGCGTTTTGCCCTGGAGCGCATACAGAGAGAACGTTAAACAAAAAGGCTATCTTGGCTCCAAATGCTGTAACTATTGATTACTTTATGCTATCACCACAAAAGTTGATCCAGGTGCAGCTCACATGTAGAGGAACTACACAAAAAAAATTATTAAAGAATTATTAATGAAGAAAAATTCTAAGAATTATCCTGCTACTAATTATTGCATGTCAAATAAGAAAGATATGTAAAAATTCCTGTGAACACACTTATTTTTGTCTTTTATCAGCTGTTTCTCAGCATGAGAATGTCCAAATGTAATACAAAATTTATTTTCTAAAAGAGGATCAACAAGTATGAGCTGTTGAAAGTGTCTCCATTCACATTTATCCATCATAACGCTTCTGAAGCGAAGCGATGCGTTTGTGTAAAAAAAAAAAAAAAATCCATATTTAACAAGTTATGAAGTAAAATATCTAGTTTCCACTAGACCACCTTCCGTATTCAAATTACGAACTGCTTTTTCCGTAAGTTGAATTGGGAAGGCATAGAACATAGCGCAAGCTTTTAGAACTGCAAGAGTTTTACACTTTCTTCGTAAGAAATTTTTTTTTTTACACAAATGCATCGCAATAATCGTATCGCTAAGGCAATAATCCTAACATAAAAATGACAATTCATAATTAACATACAAGTTTTAACAGAAATAATGCAAGTAATTTTATTAAATTGTATGTTGGCCCATTCACTTCCACTGTAAGTGCCTCACCATAACATCTATATTTGAACTTGAAATTCATTTTTGTGGTTATCTAGATTATGGCACAAATGCTGTCGATTGAGCCTAACTTGTATTGAAGCCAGAATATTCCTAAAAAAATAAGATTAGCCATGTTTCCACTGTCGGGCCTAAAGCGGGGTTGCTAGTGCGTGCCAGGGCCAGTCGCATTTCCACTGTCACAAAAGACTATGCACACTAACCATTAACATACTAATCATGGTAAATATGTCCGCTTGAAGAAATCAGACAAATCATACACTGAAAAAATGGCAATGGGGGGTTGTTGAATTTTTAAATATGCATTTCGTATTTCCTACACGATTAGGTTACGTTTCTCATTTAACCATAATTCAATCTTGTACAACTTATTTATTGTTTAAGGATGTTCGTCATTTAAAATTAGTGATGTTGAAGCTAAATAAAGTAGTTATGTTTTCTCTGAAAACTCCACCCTTTACACGCTTAGCGAGGGAAAGCCCAACTGCTGTAAATCACCATTTTGTCTGTCGCCGTGGACAGGATAATCTCGAACAAGCCTACGTCATTCGATGAAAGACATTTAATCTCTCAAAATCTGATTAAACAACTCTACAAACTCTTCAAAACATTACCAGCTTCACTCATTAATAACTAGACTGACTTTATTTCTGTCATACATCTACAGAAGTTCTTATGAGAATTAACATAGGTTTAGATGTTGATGATTTATTGAGATTCATTTGAAGTTACCATCTTTGAGGTCAGTGTTGGCTCTTGACTTTATTATATCAATTGTTTTCTGACTGCTGTAACTGAGTGTTTATGAAACATTTGTTATGGCACAAAAGTCAAGAGAATGCATGATCAAGTGCTGATGGTTAAGTGATGTTGGGCATCATTTAGTGACTTGATTCATTGATCATATTCAGAGTTTAATCTCTGATGAAACGGTTGATGCATTATATTAGAGCTGTGATTCTAGGACATGAGATCTAGCAGTGTTGTGACAATCAGATAATATGAGTTGTTCTGCATCATGCTGACTCATACAGACATCAATAATCAACATATGAATCACAACAATGGTGACAGTTCTTTTTTTTTAAGGCTTAATGCTGCAATGCATGCTGAGTGCTAACTTAGTACAAACGTCATCCATGGCTCCCAGCATGCATTGCAACCTTACCATTATTGTCACCATTGTTTTCATTTAGACAAAAGTCATGTTAATTAACATGAAGTCATGTGACAAAAAGCATAAATACAACATATAAAAATCATGTTCATTTGACATACATAAATTAGGCAACCAGAATGTAGATAAATTATGTTGAGAAAACATAAAATAAATATGTGCAACCGATGTACATATTTTTTGTTATGTTAATCCAACACATGTTTTTTTTCAGTGTATAGGCTATCACAATCGTGTATTTACTTTATCTGTCAGTACGTCTCGTCACTTTATACCGGACTGTCTGATATCCATATTTAGCTCCACATATGTCATAAAAGCAACTCTGGTTTCTCTGACTGAAAATATAACTGTATTGTGACTGTCACTGGAGAAAGTGCTCAGGTTGTAAATTTGGTGGAAAATTTGTTTCCTAAATGTGATGTGAACATACTGTCCTGTGATTACAAATAAACAGAAACAGTGGAAATAACGGTAAATACCACTTGATTTCTGTGTGACTAATGTGCAATCTAGACACAAATTAATTCATTATGATCAATGTATCACTTATTATTGTAAAACTGTGGTAAAACATCAATGCTTGGGTTTTAAATCCTAACTACAAAAACACAAACTACAAAAATGCCAACAAACGGCCGTTTTTTTCATGTTCATTTTGCAATCTCGCTAGTTTCCAGTGATTTCTTTAAAACTTTTATTTGTTGGTGAAATTATGGGTTTGTGTGATGACAGTGACATTGTTCCAGAGAAGTGTATTATGGGTAGGTTTTAGTGAAGCACTGCGGAGCACGTTCTGACATCCATTTGGGACATAGCCTAATGCAGGAAGGTTAAAAGTTTACTCTTTAACACTTTGCTCTGGTCTATCAGGTTAAAATATATAATTTAATTATATTTTTTCAAACCATGGTACTACTTTATCAATTTTACAGAATAATACAACCATTTGCAATCAATTTAACATTGTTTTGTTCGTGTATATGTTTATGTCTTAGTTTGGACCATGGAGGGCATTTCAGGATCACACCGGGTCTGCGAAAATGTAAGTCCTCAGACACAAACACCTGCCCATATTTAATGATGTCATAGATGTTCTGATCTGTCGTTCTGTGTTCACATGCCTCATAACTTAGGGTTTACCTGGACCACACACACACACACACACACACACACACACACACTTACTTATCTAAATGGGCACATTGCCTAGACTTTAATTGTATTTACACACCTCCTTCATGTAGTTCTCATCTCTCTTCATGTTCAGATGCCTGTGATCTCACTCTGGATCCAAACACAGCACACACTCAACTCATCCTGTCTGAAGGGAACAAAAAAATAACATGTGTGAAAGAGCATCAGCCATATCCTGATCATCCAGAGAGATTTGAGCACTATGAGCAGGTTCTGTGTCGAGAGATTCTGACTGGACGCTGTTACTGGGAGGCTGAATGGACTGGATGGGGTCATGTAGCAGTGACATATAAAGGAATCAACAGGAAAGTTGGGAGTGACTGTCGGTTTGGACTCAATGAAAAGTCCTGGAGTCTGAACTGTTCTGATGAGATTTACTCTGTTTGGCACAATAACAAGAAGACAAACATTCCTCTTCCTTTTTCTTCATCTAATAGAGTAGGAGTGTATGTGGACTGGTCAGCCGGCAATCTGTCCTTCTACAGGGTCTCTGACACACACACACTCACACACATACACACATTTAACACCACATTCACTGAACCCCTCTATGCTGGCATTGTGGTTTATCCTGATTCTTCAGTGTCTCTGTGTCAGATTTAACAACCTGCTGTGATAAACCAGAGACAAATATGGAAGCCCATTTCAGAGCAAAAAGAAAAGAAAAGAAAAAAAAAACTTTTGATCTAACTCTATGTAAAATCAAAATACGAATCAAAATTACATATTAAAAGGAAAGCTTTATTAATCTGCCTGTTGTGACCATTAACCAACATCAGATAATTGTGAACATGCAAAGGTGTTGTTAATGAAATATTAACTTAGAGATTCTTTGAGAAAATGTTTTAGGTCAAAGGAGTTCAGCTGGCAAAATAGTTTGGGAATCGCTTCAATACATGAACAACCATTAATAAACATGAAATCAGTTTATGTTTTTCCAAGTGATGATGATAAAGGTCTAAGCCTTCCATCAGTCACAGACTAAAATATGTTTGCATTATGGGAAAGTTTCTATAATTAAGGACAGGTGATTTTAGCATTACAAACAGCATCCAGGGTATGTGGTAACCGAGCAGACCAGTTATATTTCTGAATCAGTCACATAAACAGCCTAAAATGTTATCGCAAATGAAGCAAATGAAACAAGGTTTACCACACTATTGCATTAAATTTGGCAAGTATGTGATGATTACATTGCAAATATGAAACTGTTTTTTTTATTTTATTTTATTTGAATATTTTAAAACGTAATATCTAATTACAAGTACTTAATTTTTGGAGCCCTGCTCTTACATAGTTGCATATAATCTAGCACTGATCAGCACTGGCTGTAGACACATTGGTTTGGGTTTTGTTTATGTTCATGTCTTTTATTTTGAAATTCGGATATGAATCCTGGTTTCTTGTCATGTGATTTTCTTGGTTTATTGTTTATGCACAGGTGTTCTTCGTTAGTCACCAGTCTCTCTGTATAAATAGCCCTCATGTTCTGTTGTTTCTTTGTCTAGCTTTGTTCCCTGTAACCTCTGTTGGTGAGTTTCGAGTTTCGAGTTTTGAGTTTCGAGTTTCATGTTCCATGTCCATGTTCATGTTCATGTTTAGGTAGTAAAGCCAAGTCTTTGTTTATTATGTATTTGTTTATGCTAGTGATACAAAGTCCGATTCATTTCCGCGAACCGGTTCTTTTCGGACAGTTCGGCTAAATAAACCGGTTCAAAAAGCCGATTCATAGGTTCCTGACCTCATCATGCTATGATGCCACTATGCATTTATTTTCTAACAACTCGGTGCCATGTTATATCAATGAAACATTCAAATGAAGTCATTTGTGTTAACACATTGAAACATTAAAATAAAAAGTTATGTGTGATCGCATATTGCTGATTATTGCCTTTCATTCACATTCACACAAGTTTGTGGTCACAGTTTCATTGGATCGCGGATCCTTTATGTCTGATACGACTGACCAATATTGATTAGCCTACATCTTGGATAAGATTCGCAACTACAACACACGTATTCATGCACAAACGCAGATATGTTCTACATGTCTAAAGTTAAAGAATTTATTTCACTTAAGAACTTAAAATATAGTCTGTATGTATAATAAACCATAGTAAAATTTATTTACATCTCTCGACAAAAAGGTTTTTGCAGGTTTTAATAAAATGTTATTTATTAACAGTAGTCATAAGCATATTTCCAGTATGTGCCTCGGGCTTGCAGGGTGTCGTCAACTCATTCATCAGACTCCTCGGTAATCAAACTTCGACAGCTGGTTGAACCGGCTCAATCGGTTCTTTTTGAGTCGGACGTGCTACTTCAGCTTGTGTGTCTTGCGTCATCAGCCCGGAACTAAAGTTCGATTCGGAACTAAAGTTCAGTTCGATTAGTGAACCGGCTCGACCGGTTACTTCCTGTAAGACTTGATTTTCCTGCTAAGACAAAACTGAGATCAAGTGCCCTGCAATAAAGCACTAAAACTCATCTGGAGAGAAGATCTAAAGAAATAGCATAGGACAACACCTTGCCCTCACAACATCTACAGGATGCAACCCCCCCCCCCCCCCCCCCCCCACACACCCTCCTTCCCTTCCCCCTAACTCAAGTCACTAAAAGTTCTTCAAGATGTATAATGTAACTTGTGTATCTATTGTTTTTTCCCCTTTCATGTTTGGTATCATTTTAAATGTATCAGTGCGATTGGTAAAATGGTCTCAGTTTCACAGCAGTCACTTATGTTATGAGGAAGTTTGAAAACTAAGGAGAATTCTGTCCTCCTTTTGTCTCTTCAAGAGATCTGATAACCCACTCCTCTTCCCCCAAAACAGGTGTTGGTGTAGTAAATATTTACAATCCTTTTGTTCTGGTCTGGGTATATAAGGTAAAGTGCAAAGCAGTCATGTGGGATCTTCTGTCGCCAGAAACCCCCATGCAGAGATGGTTGAATGTCTGAAGACATTCACACATCACTGTGTGTATGTGCATTTCTTTGAGTAATTGATGTTATGCATTTATTTCTGAATTGGCTTCTAATTGTCCAACTATGTAATTGACATGATACATTTTACTTGACAAAATAAAATGTTATATTTGATTTACTCTGGATTCTTCTGAAATCATTATGACTAGTAGATTACTAAAGTCCGTCATTTCCGTAAATCTGCGTCAGGACAGGTCAAACTAGAGAGCCCCATGAAAGGAGCATAGGGGCACATCATGGGACTTTTTTTAGTTTGTCTGTTATTGGCTTAGCAAGTTGCAGTATCGTGACTAAGGAAACTGTATTTTTGTATGAACAAGCATGTGGCGGTTCGACTCAAATGCATTAGTAAACTCTGCACCCTCTGACTAAGAATCATAAACTGGCGAATTTATGTCCGTGAGAACGCAGTCGGCCGATGTGAAAGTCTCTAAGCGATGGTGGGTCCGTAATGAACGAATAATTGAAAATATGGGATACCCAGAATAATCAAATATCTAAATTAATACATAACGAATGATTAATTTCTAACTGGAAACACAACCTAAGAGTAATAATCATTTGAAATTGGAGTCAGATTAAACGAGTGAAATTAAGTGAACTTCACAGAGGAGCTGAAAAGACATACACGCGTTAACCTTCGCCCAGGCTGTCGGATTCCGTTTTTGGGCCGATGGGGGGTTCCTTACATTCCTATGAACCGGTTTCAACTGGCTCAAAAGAACGATTCGTTCAAGAACCGAACATCACTAGTTTATGTTTTGGTTAAATAAAAAGGTTCACTTAGGTTCACATACAGCTGTCCTTCAGTGGACTACATTACACACATTGTATCACATTGTGAGATATTTCTGTAAGTCAGATTGTGAAGTATACATTTGCAGTAATGAGAAACAAAGCTGCACAGTTGCTTTGTGAGAAAAAGTCAGATAGTGAGAACATTCATATTTGCATTGTGAGATATTAGGTTGAAATGGCACCATATAAATCTTTCCTGATGGTCTTCACTGCTATATGTTGTCCTCACCTGAGAATGTGATGATGCTGTCTGCCACTAGATGGAGTAAGTTTATTTTTCATAATCATAAGAGTGGAGATTTAAAACCAGCTGGGTGTACATAGTTAGAGTCTAACTTGGTCGATCTTCAGGGTGGTGTACCCATGAATCATTCTGAATGGATGGAAAGCCCACTGCTTAATATAGCTCTTTCATGTGACAAACATTTCAGGGTCTCTAACTGTGACCTTTGAAGCCCAGGATATGTCTATGTAATGTTTAATGCACTTATATTGTTGATAACAAAGAATGGAATATATTTTCTTTCTCTTTGTATTTTTATATCAACATAGTACAATATTATCCTATTAAAATCAATGTAATAAACGCTTTAGGTCAAAAGTAATCAAAATGTAATCAAAACATACTTGGATTACATTACCTAAAATGTGGAAGGTAATAATTTCATTACTAATTATAATTTCTGTCATGTAATTTGAAATCAGTAATCGACTACAATGTGTAAATAATTTACCCAGCTCTGTTTATAATGCTCATAATCTATATGATACAACATGAGTAAATGATGACAGAATTTTGACAAAAATATTTTTTGGTGAATTATCCCTTTAACAGGTGTTGTGTTAGTGAGTGATTATAACAAAACAGACACGTCGGCCATCATGCTGGCAAAGCCGTGGACAAGACAGTCCAGATTCATGTTGAACTTTATTGGATTGAGAATAAAATGAAGGGTGCACGTAAACCACACATCTTTTACACACGGCAGCCACTACTACAGACACAAAAGTAGCAGAAGAAAACATGAAAGTTTTGAAATCAATCTCCAAACAAACCGATCACAGAATGAGTAAATGTAAATAACATGATCATCCGCTACCATTAATGATTGGTGTTTAATTTCAACATCCAACACCAAATTCTGAGAATAATTATAACAAATAAAAACAATAAAGTGTAACTGCTCAAGCAATAATACATCACCCATTACACCCAATCAATGAAAATCTGAATTTTATCCAACTGTAAAGAATGATATCTCATCAGGCGGCACATTAGGCTCCTTGACTTTATTTATTTACGCTCCATTACGGTAGATGTGATTGTACTTTATCCTCACTTGTTTGAACAGATGAACTTTTTGAAATCTTCACTCACAATCTGCTCAAGAGCGTCCAAAATCAGCTTTTCAGTGACGTCCATTTTGTGTCACTGGGAGAAAAAGGACAAAACAGTTTTGATTCTGGAACCACTGTTCACTAATTGTGTTCTTAAAGAAGTTCACTTAAACAAAACTATTCATTATAGTTACACGCCACCAGGGAATTCAAGATATAAACGTATGTAATGTAATGGATGTAAATTACATTAGTGAAAAGATCTTTAGGGAGTATCATGTCACAGACTGACCTCTTGGATCAGTACAAATGACACCTTTACTTTATCAGTTGTTTACTGAACGTTAAAGGTCAAAGTCACAGTATGTATGTACTGAGTCCACGGCTTAATAGTGTAGGGTCAGTTTAACCAATCAGAATGAGCTTCAGGAGAAATTACTTCACTACATCAACACCATTTTGACATAAATTTGTGTACAAATATAAAGAAATGGCAAGTCATACAACATAGTGTTTGTCTGATTTTCTTGTCTGTTTTTTATTTTATTTTTTTATTGCAATCGTGCTTTTGCTGTGGTGACTGAACTTTGGTCATTAGCTAGTGATTGTTTCGGTTTTTCTCAGGCACGTGTGTCAATGCGCTGTTTTTTTTAGTTATTATTATTAACACAAAAATACAGAGTTGACATGTTTATAATCCACATCTTTTTGCCTAAATGCCTTACACACGTTGCTGCCAAGGGACTCAAAATTAAAAGGACCATAAAGAGTCAGACAGTGACCTCTGTTTTGTCCTCATTTACTAACATTTAAAAGAATTAACAGCATCCAATTTTTTTATATATCTTTTAGGCAAGCTAATAGTGAATCCACTGAGTTTGTATTACAACGCCTTATGGTAGCTACTATTCTGTGTTGTTGACATAGCAATGGAAAGAAAGCCCTACATGATCAAAGCAGAATTGTCCCTTGCACTCACAGAAACAAGGCAACATTTAGTCTTTTGATTGTTAAAGAGGATTAATGTTTAAAATAGAGACCAAAAAATCCCAGTGCCATAAACAGGATTTACATTCACAAGACTAATTTTTGCAGACCTCCATAAACTTCCAATAGGCAACTTTCTTTTGAGGCGTTCAGAACAGATTATGTCATCTTATTCTCCCAACATCTCTTTCTAAAGTAAATTTTTTTTTTTTTTTTACATGAACTAATATCAGATATTAACTTAAATTTCTATACCTATCCCTTCACTTCCTTTAATCTCTCTCTATTGTAGCTTATGATACTCTGAGCACTGCCTAAAACTTGTATTGTGAGCACTTCTTGTCCCTATTTGCCTCGTCATGACGACTCGCTTACTGTATTCCTCACTTGTAAGTCGCTTTGGATAAAAGCGTGAATAAGTGTAAATGTAAATGTAGATAGAATTTGATAGAGTGAATTATACAAATTATACAAATTATACTTTACTTACATCTCTGGTTGAACACAATTTCATGTAACGTCTGTTCTTCCTTGTACTTTGTTTAAGGGTTTCTCTTTCTCTTAAGGTTTTTCCAGAAATACTTTTTTTTTTTCCTTTCCGTCTCGCTCACACTTGCGCACAAGCTTATAAAAGTATCCACCTTTTTCCTAGTAACTACTGTAAAGAACTGTAAACAATCAGTGATTGTGAATGATCTTTAGTCTATTCAATAAAAGGCATTTGTGTCAATTGCTTAAACAACAAATTATAGTGTAAAATGATTTGAGATTTTTCTCTGTGTGTGTGTGTGTGTGTGTGTATATAGATAGAAATAAAACTGTAAAATTGGGTGTATGTAAGTGCTGCTGAAGTGGAGAAAAAACAGCCTTTAAAGATTCAGACACTAAACATTGAGATGTGTTTAAAGCATGTGTCTGTGGACAGACGTCACACTCTCACACTGTCTGTTCTCCTCCATTTCTCAGTCTGTTTTCATTCTTCATCTTCATTGGTTCCTCTCTCATGTCCTGAATGGATGTGTTGTTGGAGTCTCTGCTGCTGGACGGGGGTCTCTGTGAGTCTGTGTGTCCAGGACAGTCTGTGGGACACGGCCGGAGTCTGTCCCTGTTCTGTCTGGATCATCTGACCGCTGTGAGTAAGTGTTTGAGGTGAGGGAGATGTGAAGTACACTGAGTTTATACTTAACCCATTATTTACCGTACTAAACCACATAAAATCGATGTCTAGTTGCCATATTGTGTTTAATTTTCATTCATACTGTGTGAGTTCAGTCGCCTAAAGCAGCTTTAAATCACACCTGCTCCGAGACTCACGGAGATTGTGATGACACTCTGCGCCACTAGAGGGAGCGCGACTGTTTTTCTTATGGGTGGAGTTTATGGGTGTGGTTGGTTACCAGGTAACGAGAATCGAAACGAAAAGAGGATAAATAGAAGAGACGCAATTTTGAGGCTTCAAACCTGTTAACATTGGATACTTAAACAGCCACATATTTTGTGGTAAGTTTAGAAATTTTTCATATAACCATGTAGTTATAAAAATGAGCTGCTATTTGTCTTTTGTCTTTTTTACATGAAATTTCAAACCCAAAATAGCTCAGTCGCTCTTTCAGAAACATGGACGTTTAAAGTGTTTAGGTGAATTTTGATATGCATTCAGATTTATATATATATATATAAATATATAATATAAAAATACTGGTTTATATCCTAAAATATGTTGATCGCGTGTGTAAAGATATTTCTCTATTAGGACACTTTTTAATGCACAGAAGTAGTTATTTTACTACTGTAATCAGACGCAACATCAGTGATCATATGATTGTTGTTTCTGCTGCACAAACAAGGAAAAAAAAAAAAACAAGACATGCAATGGTTGTTGTTACATAAATAACTTCCGCTTTTATCACACCTGCATTACAGGTAAAAGCAGAAGTTATTTATGTGCTGAATTTGCGTAAGTTATTTGTGTGATGCATTCAGCACAGTACAAAAACAGTGCTGAATATTAACCATGTGTTTTTGCTGAGTTGAACAACGCAATGGCCAATCAGATTTGTTTCGTATTTGCATTTAGTTTAATTTCTGTATTTGCAGTGTAAATACAAATGAACATATTAATTTAAATATAATATTTATTTAAATATATCTATTTTAAGGCTACATGCATGAATACTAACATTAAGATTGATAATTATTAGCATTAAAAAATAAATATTAGTATTAATTATTTTAAAACATTTTCAAACGGTTAAATGAAATAGGAAAATAGTTAATTTCTTATAGATATTCAGCAATATTTTAATGCCCTCATAATATTTTTTTTAATTCTGTTAGATAAATATTTACAAATGAAATGACTTTTAGATTTATTCTTGTAAAATTGATTAAGAAACAAAATCAAGAGTGCATTTCTATGTGTTACTGTGGTTCCTAGCCATTGCTTACACATTACATCTGCACATCACTGGAGCACCCTCTCTTATCTCCAAAGCATTCTCAGTGATTCTGAAACCAGGCCTGAGCGAGAACACGGATATGGTATATGAATATGAATTGAACTTGTTTGTTCGTCTTGGCTCAAAGCACTCAAAGAACTTTTCTTAGCAGAAGCTTCACGGTAATTACAAGTGAGATAAGAAAATGTTTCAAATCAAAACAATATTTTGTGTCCAATTATTTATTTCCCCAACTTAGTTTTGGTACTGAGGTAAAAGTTAATTTACCTTGGTTCGCTATACAACAGTGGGTGGTCACGAAGATGATTTGAAGTGTTTCCTCCTTTTGCATCGAGTCTCTTTTTGCATGTTCTGCAGACAGCATGACCATCCTTGATTAAGTTTCCCTCAGGACTTTTGTAAAAGCCCAAATATGACCAGACCTTCAGATTTAGTCATCTTAGAACACTGAAAATCGTCTGTGCACTGTCACTGCATTCTGCCATGTCTTCTCATACAAAAAACAACACTGCAAGCTGTCCTTGCCCCAGACTGATGCTGGCTGGACAGGATTTACTGCAAGTTTTCAAAGTCATGATAATCAAACACGGTTTTAATGATAATTAAATTTTAAATGATAATACTACCGTCAGGACATTTTATCGTGGTTTGTCTTGAAACCGGTAATCGTTTCATCCCTAGTTCTTCAACTGTACTGGAGTGTTCTACCTAAAGGGATAGTTCACCCAAAAATGAAAACTGTCATCTTTTACTCACTCTTATGGAACAACATTGTATGTCTATTTAATTTTTTAAACTATCTTCTTAAAATTTTGTTTCCATAAAAAAGGTCAATCAATCACAACATTTTTTTGAGAAATGAGAGTAGGATACTAAAATGAGTCTCCATTAAAAGAGAGAGGAAAATAGGAAAGGCATTGCAATAACTCTAAAATGAGTTATTCATCTCCTGAATTGAGCTGTGTCTATGCAGAGTGACCAATCCATGATGAATCTACACTCTGGATTCAGTGATGCAGTGACCTCTGACCCCAGGTAAGACACTGGCCATTTTTTTAATGATTTTTTTTAATGATTTTTTTCAGATGCCTTTGTTCAAATTAAGTACAACTAATTCCAGTAGCCTGTGGTTGATGAGTAAGCACTTTTCATGGGACCATCACACAGACAAAAATCCTAAACTATCAGTGTCACTGTTGGAATAATCTTCCCAAGACTATTCAAACTGCTCAGTTCCTTGTATTTTTTTAAGACTAATCTTTTCCATGAGCTTTTGAGTGAATCCTGTTAATTGGTCTCTCACTATTTCATTTAAAACAAATACTTTATACTTTTACTGTTTATGATTTTTTTTTCTATTTTCAACATTTCACCACCATTTTCTTGCATGTCCTCTGTACAATTTTTTAACTTTGAATTGCAGCAATTCTCATGTTATTTTCTCCATTAGATTAATTTCTTGTTGTCTTCCTTATTTGTAAATGGCTTTGGATGAAAATCATTTTCTAAATTAATAAAAATTGTAAATCCATTGTGCAATTTAAGTTATACAGTATAGCTAGTGCTCTAAAATTCTGTTTTATTTCTCTTTTGTCAGCAAGAGGAAGATTCAGAGATCAGAGTCTTTAGAACCCAGCGGTGTGTCTCTGAAGAGTAGCAAATCAATAAGTTTTGAACCCCCTGCACTGAGATCTGGACCAGTGACCTCTGATCCTCCGTTAGTATAAACACCTATTTGTTGTTTTACTGTAGTGCATTTCACATGAATGACTTAAGACTCAATGAAATAACTCTAGATGTACTCTAAAATACGCAACATATGCACTGCATGGAACAAGGGTGCTAAAATCAAACCTGGTAACCTATATATTTCTGAAGATCTCCAACAGTCATTGTCTTTTTTGCTGTTTTTTTTTTTTCATACATGGGCTGAACAGATCTGTGCCATCCTCTACATCCCACTATCAGACTCACATCAGGCAAGACAAAACTGCAGCAGTCATGCAGACACACACACTGGAGACTGGAGACCTGCAGAGAGTCAAAGACCAGCACAAAACCAGCATGAAGAAGTATGAGAGATTATTTGAGGGAACCAAACTACAAGAGAATGAAACCCTGCTAAACAGGATCTACACACAGCTCTACATCATAGAGGGAGAGAGAGAAGGAGTGAATGAAGAACATGAGGTTTTACAGATGGAGAAAACAGCCAGAACACAACACTCACAAGACACTCCGATCTATTGCAATGACATCTTTAAAGCCTCACCTGAACCAGGATGTGAGGAGAAAGACCAAATCAAGACTGTTCTTACTAAAGGCATCGCTGGAATTGGAAAAACTGTCTCTGTGCAAAAGTTTATTCTAGACTGGGCCGAGGGAAAAGCCAATCAGGATGTAGATTTCATGTTTGTGCTTCCATTTCGAGAGATGAACTTGATCCGAGATCATCAGTACAGTCTTCACAGACTTCTGCTGGACTTTCATCCTGGACTTCAAGATCTGGACTCAAAGATTTATGAAGAGTGTAAAGTTGTGTTCATCTTTGATGGTCTGGATGAAAGCAGAATCACACTGATGTTTTCAGATGTTCAGAAAGTTTCTGATGTGACTGAGACTTCATCAGTGGGTGTGTTGATGTCAAACCTCATGAAAGGAGAGCTGCTTCCCTCTGCTCACATCTGGATCACCTCCAGACCAGCAGCAGCTAATCAGATCCCCTCCAAATACATCAACCGTCTGACAGAAATTCAGGGATTCAATGATCCTCAGAAGGAGGAGTATTTCAGGAAGAGAATCAGTGATGACCATCAAGCTAGCAGAATCATCTCACACATCAGAAGAGCAAGAAGCCTCCACATTATGTGCCACATACCCGTCTTCTGCTGGATCTCATCCACTGTGCTTCAAAAGCTTCTGAAAGAAGATTTGAGTGCAGAAATCCCTCAAACTCTGACTGAAATGTACATCCACTTCCTGCTGATTCAGATCAACAGGATGAATCAGAAGTATGAAGAGAGAGATCCAGAGAAACTCTTGCAGTCCAACAGAGAAGTGATTGTGAAACTTGCTGAAGTGGCTTTCAAACAGCTGATGAAGGGCAATGTGATGTTCTATGAGGAGGACCTGAGAGAGAGCGGCATAGACGTCACTGATGCATCAGTTTATTCTGGGATTTGCACTGAGATCTTTAAGGAGGAATCTGTGATTCATCAGAGGAAACTCTACAGCTTCGTTCATCTGAGCGTCCAGGAGTTTCTTGCTGCTTTCTATGTGTTTTACTACCATGTGAATACAACTATGGAGGAACTGAATAATTTTGCTTCATTACAAAATCTGCTTAAAGGAGCAGTAGATAAAGCCATTAAGACTGAGAATGGACAGCTGGATCTGTTCATACGGTTCCTGCTGGGCATCTCACTGGAGTCCAATCAGAGGCTCTTACAGGATCTACTGACATACACAGAGAACAGCTCAGAGAGCATCAGGGAAACCACACAGTACATTAAAGAAAAGATCAAAGATGGACATGGACTCTCCACTGAAAGATCTATCAGTCTGTTCCTCTGTCAGCTGGAAATGAAAGATCAGACTCTGTTCAGAGAGATTCAGGAGTTTGTGAAATCAGACAAACACTCAGAGAAGAAACTCTCTCCTGCTCACTGCTCAACAATCGCCTACATGCTTCAGATGTCAGAGAAGGTGTTGGATGACCTGGACCTCAAGAAATACAACTCATCAGATGAGGGGAGAAGAAGACTGATACCAGCTGTGATCAACTGCAGGAAAGCTCTGTGAGTGTTTATTCATGTGTTACAATGAACAGTCCTTTCTACATGGAATTACTATTTTTACTTGTTGTGCAAACTAATACATTGTGAGTGTTATTTGCTCATTTTTATAATCTCTTTTACAATAACGATGTCAATATTATTGAAATAGTAGAATGAGGTTAAGAATTTAATTTAATTAAGTAAAATTTAATTAAGTGTTCTGCTTTCTTTCAGTTTTGCTGGTTGTAACCTCACTGCTCAGGATTGTGAAATTATACCATCAGCTCTTCAGTCCCCAAACTCTGTCCTGAGAGAGCTGGATCTGAGTAACAATGACCTGCAGGATTCAGGAGTGAATTTGCTCTCTGATGGACTGAAGAGTCGAAACTGTCAGCTGGAGATACTGAGGTGTGTAAGATTTAATCTTAGATATTTTGGATGACCAAAACTTTTTATTTAAGATTGCAGTATTTAGTGCTAATAGTTTTTTAAATTATCAATTAGAGGGTCTGAACATTCTTGTAGGCAATTTTTGCAACAGTTTGCAACAAATTGCAGGTTTGTTAACCCTCTGGGGTCTGAGGCTGATTTGGGGTCCTAGAGTAGTTTTGACATGCCCTGACATTTGTGTTTTTTTCAGTTGCTTATAAACATATTAACCCTCAGAGGTCGGCTGGTCACGCTGGCGATACCACCTTGCTTTTTTTCTTATCAGTATGAAAGAATTCAAAATACTCCATCAATTTTGCACATACAATTAAGAGTTATACACCATTTTAATCTGTGAAATATCTTCTTTTATTTCTGTACACTCAGAGTAAAAACTAAATGTTGTGCTTTTTGCAAAATAAAGAAAACTAACATGATGCGTGATCAGTCGTCTCCCTCTGAACGAAGTCCAATCTGATAGTTCTCAGAAAATGAACTGTAACTTAGTGAATACTAATCGCAAAAAAATGAGACGTATGTCTAAATAAACGTTAAAATGTCAGGTTTTAAATTGTGTAAGTCAAATCAAAAACAAATATTCTCGGTTTATGTAATCTGAATGAAAAGAGAGGCATGTCAGACGTCCGTGTGTCAGCTAATTATCCACTAGTTTGGCCACGCCCACGGAACGAGCGCTATTCAGACGCAAATTCTGAGGCAATACATGTATACATCGTCGCAATCGTGTATTTATTATCTTCAAAAGTGTTTATCTGCATGTTATAGCCATGGTTTGCGATCTCTGGAAGCCTCTGTTAGTTCCTGGAATGTCACATGATATGCCTGTTCTTCTAACGAGACATTTGTGGACTAAATGTGCACAGAGCGCCCTCCGGCTGCAAGTATGAATTGAAAACACAGTATCCAGCACTCATAGTGATGACAATAAATATTGAATAAATATTACACTTCTGTATTGAAAATTGACATAAACATATGAGAATCCATCAATATTTCTCCAAATGCGCATACTTTTAAGCTAAAAGCCCTGATGGATGTTGTTTTGTCAAAGTTAACGACTCTGTTTTTCATATTCATAACTCCTGACACATAGGCTATTAACAAATTACGGTCACTATAAGAGTAAAACAGAGGTCAAAATGTGAAGCTTGAGTCTTAGATTTTTTTAATGCTGTATAGTTTGTCAACTGCACATTAACATTTAGGTTATATAATATAACAAATATAATAGCCTGAAATGCCATAGAGGTAACATGAATGTTCAGATGCTTTGCATCACAGAAATACATTATATTTTAAAGTATATTAAAATAGAAAACCATTATTTGGTTAGAGACTTGAGACTTCTTTTAAAAACATTATAATAGTAATGCGTCCAATATTTTGACTGGTACTGTAAACTATATAGGCCTATACAAAATTTTTGTCACATGTGCAATAATATGTGCATGCATGAGATCACAAAAATCATGTTTTTTTTGTCAAGAGTGGACATTATATTTACGTTAATACAGCTGATATGATCCTTTTATCAGAGGCTTTTTTCACATAGCCTACCTGAATGAAAGGGCTCATTATGCGGGTCATTATGCAGGTCATTATGCAGGTCTTTGTCTTCTCAGGTGTGAATCACAGCATTATTCATGAAGATTCATGCCTCCATGCATACTGTGTTTCTTGACAAAAAGTGTCTCAGAAAATTTAAATCAATATATTGTTTTATATAAACGAGAAGGCAGGATAATTTTTACATCATTTTGAAGCAAAAACTCTAGTCTACAACCTCCAATACCCAGAAGTTTTGTGAACATATATGCATGTTTTTTGGGAACTGTATATTTTAGTCTAGAGTTTTTGCTTCACAATGATGTAAAAATCATCCTGCCTACTCGGTAACATAAAAAAATATATATAGAAATAAAATTTCTAAGACACTTTTTGTTTAGGAAGGCCATAGGCAAGGAGGTGTGAATCTTCATGAATAATGCTGTGATTCACACCTGAGAAGATTAAGACCATGCCTAATGAGCCACATAATGAGCCATTCAGTGAGGAATGTGACTGAGTGAACTAAGAATGAATGCAATGACTAAAGAAATATATATATTTTTGTTTGTTGTTTATTTAGAATATAGTTAACTATATAAATGAGAGTCAAAGACACATTTTGAGTACACAGTTATACCTGGAAATAAATCCTGTTCAAAGATATATGTGAACATCACATACCTGACATTTGGTGTTTCTGCACTGGAGAAAAAAAAAGAAAGAAAGAAAGAAAAAAAAAACACTTCCCAGCTAGTGATCTCAGTATCATATGCATGCAGTTCAATGTGGGCCAATATCTGGTTACTATGATTCTCAAATCTGTGAGATAAAAGAAAAAAAACCCTCTGTGAGCATGCTGATAACAGAATCATACCAGCTATTGTATTAACGTTAATATAATGTCCTTAACAGAAAACATGATTTTTGTGATGTCATGCATGCGCATATTATTGCACATCATGTGAAGAAAATTTTGTATAAGCCTATTACATTTTAAATTACAGTACCGATCAAAAGATTGGACACATATTATTTTTAATGTTTTTGAAAGAAGTTTCATGCTTATCAAGCCTGCATTTATTTGATCAAAAATACAGAAAAAAAACAGCAATACTGTGAAATATTATTACAATTTAAAATAATGGTTTTCTATTTTAATATACTTTAAAATATAATGTATTTCTGTGATGCAACGCGTCTAAACATTCATAATACCTCTATGGCATTTTATATATTATATTTGTTTTATTATAGAGCCTAAATGTTAATGTACAGTTTAATACGTTGCCAACACATTTTATTTCAGTATTTATTATATATTTCAGTCGATTTCACTCATCTCAGTATAGCAATATAGTTTGGGAATAGCCAATATGGCGATTTACAAATGTAAATTATGTGTAGTAAACAAAACTGCACGTCGATCTGCCCCATTAGTTCACACTGCGACACACAAAACTTGCAGGATTCATATTTAAACAATCGTTTTGCAGTTTAATATTCACAGACACTATAACGCGATTAGAATAAAGAACTTAAAGGTGCACTATGGAGTTTTTCCATCCGCTAGGGGGCGCCTATTCAAAACAGAGGCGTAGCTTGATGACGCCAAGTTTGAGCCTGGAGCGATTGCGCAACACACGCCTCACGAGCAGCGGAACTTTTCCGGTTATGAGTATGAGGTAACTCAGCTCTGTTTATCATACTAGATACATTTGAGAGTGTTGAAAATGATGTTATAACGTTACTCTGTGCATTCGTTCGGCGGCTGCTGTGAGACACTTGTTTGAGACACACTGCAGTAAGATAGATCGATTTTAGAATATCATATTAAATACTGGATGGCTTGTGTTGATAAATGGCATGCATATCATTGGTTTTTGGATATTTTACTGGAAAAACTTTACATATTGCAGCTTTAAGAATAAAAAAAACTTACCATTCACAATCATCGGCTAGTTGATCTTCAAAATGAAAGTTGTGCTCTTCATCTGAGGTAAATTATTCCAGAATTATTCCTCACTGCGTCTCAAAATGATGTTCATGAATCTGACTAAGCTTGATACATTTTTTTCGAGCTGATGCGGGCGTTCACTCTGTTGCATGCCTGGATCGCCTCAGAATTTGTGTTTGAATAGAGCGCACACTCCGTGGGCATGGCCGCATTAGCGGATAATGAGCTGACTCGCAAACGTCTGACATCTCTCTCATTTCAAACAGATTACACAAACAGAGACTATTTTTTTTCGATTTGACTTATGTTTTTAAACCTGTCATTTCAACGTATCTTTAGCTATATGTCTCATGTTTGTGTGATTAGTATTCACTAAGTTACAGTTCATTTTCTGAGGACTATCAGAATGGACTTCATTGAGAAAGAGACTACAGCTCACGCATCATCTTAGTTTTCTTTATTTTGCAAAAAGCACAACATTTTGTTTTAACTGTGAGTGTACACAAATAATAGAAGACATTTCATAGTTTTTAATAATGTATAACTTTTGTTTCTATGACCAAAATTGATGGAGTATTTTGAGTCTCTTTTGCACTGATAAGAAAAAAAAGCAAGCAAAGGCGGCGATGACTTTACCGAGCCGTGAGTGTTGAATTGAATGGCCTAGAAATAAAATTAATTAATCGATTATTTCAGCACTTATTATTTCTTTAATCAGATCCTCTCCATATTTATATTTTGATATCTTTTCTCTATATAGATAGATAGATCTAATTGATCTCTGTAGGTTGTCTGACTGCTAATGTTTGTTTTACAGTATCTTATTGTGTATGTGTCTTTATAGGTTGTCTGGCTGTATGGTGACAGAGGAAGGCTGTGGTTATGTGTTTTCAGCCCTGAGTTCAAACCCCTCACACCTGAGAGAGCTGGATCTGAGCTACAATCACCCAGGACAATCAGGAGTCCAGCTGCTCAACGACAAACTCAATGATCCAAACTGCTCCCTGAAGAAACTTGAGTATGTATCAAAGGAGTTTCACGCAAAATTACTAATACTGCTAACTTCAGCTGGGTGAAATAAGTTGAATTTAATCAAATCTTGGTGTGACTACTTTGTCTTGAAAACAGTACCAAAACTTATGTGCACAGTTCTTAAGGAAATTTGCAGCTTGGCTGTTTCAGCATCTTTAAGTTGCCACAGTTCTTATGGATTTTGGCTATAGTCTCAGTTTTCTCCTTATGTGCAATCCAAAATTAATGATGGTGAGATCACATATCTGTGTGGATCATACATCTATTGTTGGTCTTCGTTTTCATGCAAATTATTACTGTATTTGCAAAAGGAATGTTTTAAAATCTAAAATTGATATTCTGAAATGTATATATTGACAAAAAAAAAACTTAATGTAAATCTTTTAATTTCAGTCATTGTGGCATCTTCCTCAGCCTTACAGTAGGTGGCAGCAAAGAGAAAGAGTGCTGACCACTGTAGAATAAGAAGCCTTCAGACAGGGTTGCGGTTTTCCACATAATTGGGCTATTTTGAAAATGCAGTTGCGGGAAAAATACAAAGTTATACTATATATGTGTAAAATGTATCGTGGCCACCAAAAAACCTTATCTGTAGACAAAGAAAAATTAAAAAAGTATTCTTTTACTAACGTGTGTTGATCCTTGGTTTGAACACCTGGCAACCTAAGGACCACTGAAAGAGCGAGTGAAGGAGAGATGGTATGAGGGGCACGTTTGAAGTCACTCACAATTTGACCCTTATACTGAACCAGACTGTCTTTCCAGGCCTGGTGATGGACGGTTAAGCTAGACATACGCCATCTACGCTCAATTTTATGGCAATGAGCTCTGCAGGATCGTAGTTCATCAGTATACCAGGGTGCATTTCGTACAAATGAGACAGATCGAGACTTTAAGGGAGCAAATCTGTCCAAACCAGTAGATAAAATCAAGTATAAGCCAGTTACTTTGTCAATGAACTCCTCAGATAGTAGTCCACAATCAGATGAAGAATCAATATAATCAGAAAACTCAAGAGGCTCAATGGATCTCCATTTCCGATAGTTTATAGTGCGTGGAACAGTTTTGTTTGTAACAGGACGGTCCATATTGAAGAAGATCGCCCGATGGTCAGACAATCCTATCTCTGTGACACACAGGTGAGAAACAAACGATCCATTTAAGATGACAAGATCTAAAATGTGGCCTTTATTATGAGTGGGAGAATCCACGAGTTGATGTAGCTCGAAGCACTCCAATAACGATGCAAAATCTCTTGTGGTTGAACAGTCAATATTGTCCATGTGAATGCTAAAATCCCCCACAATGAGGACTCTCTCGAATTTAAGGATCAACACAGATAGCATATCAGCAAAATCTGTTGTAAAATCCTTATTTCTCTTTGGAGGCCTGTAAATAGTTGCTATAACAGTAGATATCGGTGCACAAATACTCAGAACAAGACTTTCAAAAGACTGAAACTGAGGAACAGCCACCGGACACAAGTTTTGTGGATGTTTATACAGCACAATGATGCCACCACCTCTGCCAGAGGATCGCGGGGAATCACATAATCCGTAGCCGTTTGGGGTCAGTTCATTAAAAAGATTCACTCATTTTTCTGACGAGTGTGACTGACGTGCTGTAAGCAGAGAGCTGTAGTGTAGCCTATCTCATTTCTGCTCACCTTCAGCGTTCTACATTCGCGGCAGATAGACGCAAGTGCCGTTATAAACAAAACCAACGGTTCAAAAACAAAAATATAAAAGTGAGGAGAGCAACGTTATGCATTTTGCCGCCTTCTCCTGCACCGTCATTACTAAGCAACAGAGTAAAAAGCTGCTGGTTTGATGACGCAAACAAACCGTGGGTCAGATCCAAATAATACATTATGAATGCAATCCAGTGGGGGCAGGGGGAGGGGGTGCAATCGAACTCGGGTTCGGTCCAGGCAATCGAACCAAGTGTGAAAGCACCCTCAGAAAAAAACAGTTTTACATACAGTACATTCTAATAAACATCTCAAAGACATCTTCTAAATGTCTATATGACGTCTAACAGGAAATGTCCTAGAGACATATCGCAGATGCGCAAACACACTAAAAATACATCTTGCAGATGTAAATGCAGACATCAAATAGACATCTCCTAGATGTACTTGTGCTATCAGGGAGCCCTGTTTCCACCTGGTATAAAGATACATTTTGGTCGATCAGATCACAAGTGGGCGACGCTGAATACAGGTGTAAACAAGGTTTTCAGCTTATCCACTTTCGACCACTTCCAGAGGTAGTTAAAAACACATTACAATAGATTGCTTTCGTAGTGTAAACGCTCATGTGGTCGAATGTGTTCAAACAGCCACTAAAAACCACCTACTGACCAAACGCATAAACATTTTGGCAAGCGCATCTGAAAAAAAAACATATATTTACCCGCCCATAGACCCTCCCCTCGAAGAAATCAGGACAGAAGTGGTTGAAAGTTGACAAAAGAGATGGATTAAAATACCAGGTGGAAACGGGTATGTGTCTCCCTCTTACATTTGTGATCCGATCTACCAAAACGCATCTTAATACCAGGTGGAAACAGGGCCTTAGTTGTGTGTTTAGTCACTTGGTCTTTATTTTCACTTTCTTATGGATGCTGTTAGTTTTTGAGCTGATCTGTCTTTGGAGCTCTGTAGATATTAAACTGTATTATTATACTGTTTCTTTCTGTATCTGGCTTCTGTTTTCCCTATTTGAGTTGACTTGTTTGAAGAAATCATTATTCATTCATTTTAATGTGCTCACTGATATTTTTGTATTTTCTTGCACACTTTTAATGAGACATTTATCATTTGTGGTTTATATTTGTCTCTTTCTAGTTTGGACCATGGAGACCCTTTTAGAATCACACCAGGACTGAGAAAGTGTAGGTCTCTCTCTCTCTCTCTCTCTCTCTCTCTCTCTCACACACGTTTACTTACCTATCTAAATAGGCACATTGCATACACTTCAGTTGTATTTACACACCTCCTTCTTGTTTTGTTCTAATCTCTCTTTTTGTGTTCAGATGCGTGTGATCTCACACTGGATCCAAACACAGCACACACTCAACTCATCCTGTCTGAAGAGAACAGAAAAGCAACACATGTGAAGGAGAAGCAGCCATATCCCGATCATCCAGAGAGATTTGATGACTTTGAGCAGGTTCTGTGTCAAGAGAGTCTGACTGGACGCTGTTACTGGGAGGCTGAATGGACTGGATTTAAGGCAGATATAGCAGTAACATATAATGAAATCAGCAGGAAAGGAGGGAATGACTCTTGGTTTGGGTGCAGTGACAAATCCTGGAGTCTGTACTGTTCTGCCGAGGGATTCACCTCCTGGCACAAAAATGTGAACAAATCCATACCTGTCCCATCACCCTTTTCTAATAGAGTAGGAGTGTATGTGGACGTGTCAGCCGGCACTCTGTCCTTCTACAGTGTCTCTGACACACACACACTCACACACTTACACACATTCAACACCACATTCACTGAACCCCTCTATGCTGGATTTGGGGTGTTTGATGCCTCACTGTCTCTGTGTCAGATTACAAAACCTGCTGTGAGAAACAACTGAGACACACAAACTGTTTTGTTGCTTATAATCTAACTTTTAGAGCATCTACTTGCTAGTGTACGTCTAAATGTTGACCAAATTTGTTTACACAAGATGTATTTAAAAATACTACACCATACTGGAAATAAAGGTGTGTGTGTGTGTACATCCAAGGACTTTGTGTGTACGAAGACACATACACACATTTCTCTGTTTTGATGAAGATGACTATTAGTATGTCGACATTAAATGAATGCTAGAGCTAGTTAGAGTAAAGCTTGAGTATATTCATGAGTTTGACTTTTTTCAGGACTCATGGGAGAAGAAATGCTGGAGGAAGATTTTTGATGTTTTAGATGCCAGAAGTGATTCTCTTATTCCAGGATTTACTAGAGTGCTTTTGGAGATATCTTTCCCTTTGTGATTCCAGAAGAGCTTTCCGTCCCACTGCATGTCGTCTAAACTGACATTGTTCTGACTGTTGAACAGAAACTATTGTTCCTGAAGAGACATTGATCATCATCTGCTTTTGTTTTTAATGACTTTTATTCCTGATTCTGATTGAGAGACACACCAGATGAACATCTGTGGAAAAGCATCTCATATGACAGGCTGTTCTCCTATCAGGCTTCATCTGTTATTATGTGAGTCAGTGGAGACTTCAGCGGGTCAAAGGTGATGGTCTGTAGAAACACTCTGGTTCTTCATTTGGTGTGATCTTATAAAAGCTACTGTAGATGTCATCACTGTTTCAGATGATCCACAGGTTCACTTTCATCCTGCTGGATTGTTACAAACTGTTACTCTTTGGTCAATGTGTTTCTCTCTGATCAGTACATTATGAAAATAGAATTGCCTTTTAATTATTTCTGTTATCTTAACTTTAATGAGTTATGATAATGCACTAATATAAAGTAAATGCACTAATATAAAAATGCACTAATTTATCCAATCAAGACTGATTTTTTGTTAAGTAATTTCTGGCTCACTCTGTTAAACATTATTGCCTTTACAAAATTGCTAGATAAAACTACAGTTCTGAGTAATCCATATGTTTGATTTTTTGTTGCCACCTTGACATGTGTTGTTACATTTTTATATTTTTTTTCTGTTTATATATTTTATATTTCTTATATTTTTATATTTCTTTTATATTTCTTTTTCCTGTATTTTGGATTTATCAAATTATTTTGCCAGGTAAGCTAAATATGAATAAGCTATATTTAAGTTAAAATAAATGGCAAAATATAAATGAACATGACTGAATCAAGCTGACTTCATTAGGTTGTATTAGTGAAAGTAACTTTAGGGTGAAAATGTCTCTTTACTGTAACATCTGTACAGTGTAACACTGAGTTACTGGTTTTGTTCGATAAATCTTTGCACGTGGTGAATCACACTGACTGTCACATTACATCTGTAAAGTTCAGATTGAGACTGAGAGATTCAGACACTAAACATTGAGATTATGAAGTGATTTAGTGTGTTTAAAGCATGTGTCTGTGGACACTAAAGACTATCTGGGCAAACAAACTCGTTAACCTGATTAAACTCAAACACCACATCAAATTAATCTATCAAAACTAATCATATTTAATAAACTGTTATGTTTTAGTAGGCTATATTTTTGTATTTAATTCATGTAACGTAACACAATTTTTTTTTTATTATTATTTTGCGTATATGTCGTATATGTTGTCATTCATCAGTGTGTTTGTAGTTTGTTCATGTGAGCTGCATGTTCTCATTCTCATGTCTCAGATTGTTCAGAGGTATCATGCATCCTGGAGAGGGAGCTGGAGGCTTTAAAGGGAACCCCTGGTGTTAATATAACGGAAATGATGTCTCTTACTATAATATGTAGTAGAAAACCCATGAAAGAGTTATGTTATTTAAAAATCCATTACATATTTGACAATGGGCGGCGCCATTTTGTTTAGCAGTACAGTGCGATGACGTCAAAAGGTTGCACTCACGAGCTACTGATGCTGTCCTATTGCTATTTTTAACGCAACACAACTCAGAATATAATATACGATGCCACATTGTGCAGCTTTTGGTTGTAATTTTTAGTCAATGAGCCACAAGAGAAGTGATGTAAGTCTTTACTGCTTTACTAGCGATAAGAGGAGAAAAGAATGGGAAGTTGTGCAGAATGTGGACGAATAAAACTTCCTAACTTTTTTTTTTCTCTTCACTTTAGCCCTGATGACTGAGGCTTTTTATCTGTATGTTTTGGTGCAACGGTAAACTAGTAACGCATACAAGTCTTAATATCTGCGGGGTTCCTTTTAAAACAAGATCATCCTTTTCAATTTGAGCCAGAGCGCAAAATTAGTGAGGATGAAAACATCGAAGCTTTGCAATGTCTCTGTGGCTGTTCGAACTACTGTTGTATGTTTGACGTGGGAGATGGGAGTGCAGTGGCAGTTACCAGCAGTATTAATGACTAGTAAGAAAAATATAAAAAGACAAAGAGAGCAGTTTTTCTTAATCATGGTCTGATCTAACACATCCAGTTTTAGTTATTGAGCACTGAAAGGACTGAATTCCCTATCAACTAGCTCTAATAATATCAGACATGTTGAAAGTTGTCAGAGAGTCAGCAGAAACATTGCCTCTCGGGCAACATTCAACATGTTTGATATTATATGAGACTTCACAGCCCAGAGGAAACAAATACCTCATGCACCTTCATATGGTGAGATTACCGCATGAACTACATTTGAATGTTTTGTGAGTTCTACACTTCTATGTCTATGTTCATGCTCCTGTTCTTATTTTTCAAAAAGCAAGAAAGTCAGAGGCAGTCATTAAGTCACTGTCACTGTCCTCTGACCGAGGAAGGCAAGTCAGTAGATTTGTCTTCTAACAAAATCATTCAAGTCAGCTAGTGGGACACAGCATTTAGCAAGATCTTTGGTTCCACCCGCCGTGTCTTTGTGCGACGCAGAAAAGGTGAACGGATGGTCTCTACATGCATGGTTTCCACCGTGAAGCATGGAGGAGGAGGTGTGATGGTGTGGTGCTGGTGACACTGTTGGGGATTTATTCAAAATTGAAGGCACACTGAACCAGCATGACTACCACAGCATCCTGCAGCGACATGCCATCCCATCCGGTTTGCATTTAGTTGGACCGTCATTTATTTTCAACAGGACAATGAGCCCAAACACACCTCCAGGCTGTGTAAGGGCTATTTGACCAAGAAGGAGAGTGATGGAGTGCTGCACCAGATGACCTGGCCTCCACACTCACCTGACCTAAACCCAATCGAGATGGTTTGGGATGAGATGGACCGCAGAGTGAAGGCAAAAGGGCCAACAAGTGCTCAGCATCTCTGGGAACACCTTCAAGACTGTTGGAAAACCATTTCAGGTGACTACCTCATGAAGCTCATCGAGAGAATGCCAAGAGTGTGCAAAACAGTAATCAAAGCAAAGGGTGGCTATATTGAAGAATCTAAAATATAAAAGATGTCTTCAGTTAGTTCACACTTTTTTGTTTAATACATAATTCCATATGTGTTCATTCATAGTTTTGATGTCTTCAGTGAAAATCTACAATGTAAATGAAAACAAAGAAAAAACATTAAATGAGAGGGTGTGTCCAAACTTTTGACTGGTAGTGTATGTCCATCACCAAAATTAAAACAGACATTCACAACACGTTGAAAGCACACGAGTAGGCTACAGATAGATTTTCAAAAGACTTTTAAACTCATACGCTGTGTTTGCTGTTTTGATAGATAAAGGCAATTTAAATAAAATGTATTATTTAGTTAATATAAATTGTCATACTTGAAGCTGAACTAAGTGATACATGTCTGTTGCAATGTTAAATATTAAAATTGATGTTGTTTCTTTTACAATGTGTCTTTGAAACACAATCGCGATAGTTGCATTGTAACTGTCACGTCTCGCGCATTTCAGGTGCCCACGTTTACTTTATTCAAACTTACTGCGCAATAACATTGGTTAAATTTCCCTCTCCACTTCCGATGAAGTGATGCGAGTTCGAACTGAACACGTTCGAAATGGAATCTCACTTAAGATGGCGGAATACCCTTTGAAGTTCACTCTGAAGAGCACTGACGGTCGAATGGAACACACCTCAAGTCACCTTATGTGACCAGAAAACAAAAGTAAAAGAAAACACGGAAGAGACGCCAGTCCGGAGATGCAGTGTATTAAACTACGTTATATGCTGTGGTAAGTTCAGAAGTTATTTTTTGTTACAGTGCAAGCGATAAATATGCTGCAGGGATTTAAAACAGGACGATATTTGCTTAACTTTGTTTTAAAAGTGCGGGACAGGAGTTTGACTTTAATTTATCGACAGAATTTTAATGTTCTTGTGATAGTTTCATACTACAATATGTTATTAGTAGCTACTACCCAGCAAAAAAAAAAAGTCCCCAGAACATCTTCGTGTAGGGTTCTTTAAACGTTAAACAGACGTAGCGGGGGACATTCGCAGGACGTTCAGAAAACATTCAGGAACCTTTATGGAACGTTCGCTAATTTTAACGTCCCATTTATAGATCGCAGTGAGCATTAGTCGGATAAAATTTGAACTACCCAAGGATCAAATACACAACAAGGAATACCGGGAAACAAAATACTTTTAATTTCATAAACAACTGCTCTGACTGTGTGTGTGTGTGTGTGTGTGTGTGAGAGAGAGAGAGAGAGAGAGAGAGTGCGTATGTGTGCGCGTTTGCGCGTGCGTGTACAGGTTTATATTCTGGGGACCAAATGGTACCCACAAGGATAGTAAAACCTGAGATCACCTATATTGTGGGGACTAGCCAGCAGTCTCCATGGGGGAAATGGATTTTTTTTTTTTTTTTTGAAATGTAAAAATGCAGAGTTTTCTGTGATGGGAAGGTTTAGGGGCAGGGTTAGTGTAGGGGGACAAACTATACAGTTTGTACAGTATAAAAACCATTACGTCTATGGAGAGTCCCTACAAGGATAGTGAACCAGACGTGTGTGTGTGTGTGCGCGCGTGGAGAAGTGTGCCTGCATCTGTCCAGTTCCCAGCTGCAACGCCTTACTCCTCCACATCTGAAACAAATTAACAAAATTAAAACCTTGGTTTTTATCGGAATCACAGCTCATTTTTTGTATCATTTAAATATTTTTAAATAGGCTATGAAGATAATTGTGTCATGTAGTAGTGATTTGATGCCCTGTTTGCATCTACACACACAAGCACAGCATCATAGTGATTTATAAATTCGACATTCTATATTAAATTATGTATGTAATATTACGTTATATTATCACCTGCCCGATGCATGAAAGTGATTTCTGAATTACTGAGATCAATCGTGAATCCCCTAGTCTTGACTTGCAATGCACCTTACAACTTTGCCTCGATATTGCGAACAATATTGTAATTTTGTCCACTATAGGGAGCCATAAGATGCAAAATCCTTTTAGGTCTAATAGTTTGGCATCAGTTGTAAAGGGTTGAATAGATTCACATGCAGTATATTAGGCTACTGATTACAGATTATATGTTATTGTAGTCTTACTGCTGTTAAACCTACCTGAAAAACGTAAAGACTGTTTGTTTCATTTTGTATTTATTTGTCCTGTTACTTGTGTTTCTTTGTTGTTGTTATGTTTATTGTCTAAAATAAATACTTGAGAAATTACTTAGATTAGATTTGTATTATTTTCCTATAATATTGAAGTTGAAATTGTAAAAATACCGTTTTCTCTAGCAAAAATAACTATTTTGTGATATATAAGATTACTCATATTATGATGTAATATCTCACCTGGTTATTTTGGGTTTTTTTAAGGGTCACATCAATAGGCACCTTGAAATAACAGACCACAGAGTCTAGACAGATGTAGAAAGTGTAATTCCAAAAGCTAAACATTTCAAAATAAACCATTACTGCTAAGAATATTTACATTGTTGGCTGCCATCTTTTGTTTCTTTGATAGATCTAGCCCAGATTTTGCTGTATTGCCTCACATTCGTTGGATGTCATACTTGTGTCTCTGTCAAAATATTCAAACACTTAAATTTCCATTTAATGACCACTGCATTATTTCCTTTAAGTATGAAAATACTCTCTACTTGTTGCCACAACATAAGATATATTGATGTTTTCTACACCACTATCATATAACTGAACTTACCTTTTTGAAGGCCATAACTGAAAGAAGTAAGGACCTAAGAAAATACAAACAAACGAAAGATTTGTATAACAAATTTAACAAAAGAAAAATAATAGAAATAGTGAATAAATATTTAAATAATGTTTAATAGTACAAACTTTTATAATTTTTTTTTTTGTCGGGGGGGGGGGGGTGGGGCAATGCATTTGTAAAGGCTGTTGACAATTTAGATTTCATTTGACTAAGGCCAAAATATTAGATTTAGCACACATTTGAAGATAGGCTGTCCCAAATTTGACTTTTGCCACATGAAAACAACTCGCTGTGTATTCATTTGTCTTACCCGTGTTATTTTCCACTTTCTTTTCCAGCAATATGCTTTTTCCATTCCTTGGCTGCATTCAGCAGTTGACGTAGATTCTAAGTTAAAATTATTAAAGGATTAGTTCACTTTCAAATGAAATTTAGCCTAAGTTTTACTCACTCTCAAGCCATCCTAAGTGTATATGACTTTCTTCTGTCTTACGAACACAATCAAAAATATTAATAAATATCCTGACGCATCTGAGCTTTATAATGGCAGTGAACAGGACCAGCGAGTATGAGCTGAAGAAAGTGCATCCATCCACATCCATAAATCATAAATGTACACACACAGCTTCGGAGGGTTAATAAAGGCCTTCTGAAGTGAAGCAATGTGTTTGTGTAAAAAAATTAAAAATCCATATTTAACAAGTTATGAAGTAAAATATCTAGCTTCTGCCAGACCGCCTTCTGTATTCAGCTTACAGAAAAAATGGAACTGGCATCATGTCAGTTACACTTTTTCCGTAAGTTTAATAGGGAAAGCGTAGGATGTAGCGTTAGCTTTGTGAACTGCAAGAGTTTTACACTTTCTATGTAAGTTGAATACAGAAGGCTGTCTTGTGGAAGCTAGATATTTTCTCATAACTTATTAAAAAAGGATATTTTTTTACACAAACGCATCGCTTCTTGGGGTAATTTTCATTTGAAAGTGAACTAATCCTTTAAGAGCATCTGGGATTCAACCTTATTTTCTTCATGCATGTGGAACATGTAATGAATTGTAGCCTATATTCAATTAAATTTTTGAAGACTATCATGTTTTTTATGCTTAAATGACAACTGCTGAAATTAGACTCTTAATTGTATGACAGTACAGAAATTACTCTTTTTTTATTTTTAAGTAGTTAATTAGTTAATTTTTAACTTAGTCAATCTAATGCAAATGATTTAACTGGCTGAATGATGGACACAAAACAAAAGCTTTCTTCCAAGGATCCTTCAGACTGAGATGGCTTTACCTGAATGTAGTCTGCCGAATGAGAAACACACTGAAGTGCAAGTGCAGAAGGAAAAAAAAAAAAAAATGATGCAAACATCCAGTGTTTACAGTAAAAATATATTAGTTTAATCTGGAAGCAGGTGTTTGACCTCAGAAACTAGTAGTGTAAGTCTGGGTGTTACAGATTTTGAAGAGCAGTAGAGCTTAAAAAGTATGTTTTACTCCATGAATCTGAGAGATGAAACATGATTGTTGCCAGTGTTACTGTAAATTTGTTTTTATTGTCCTTTTGAAGGTAATTAAATCAGGAGAAAGAGTTGGGGAACACACATCCAAAATGCATCACTGTGAGGAGATAGAGGAGGACAGGAAGGAGAAAGAAGAGTATGGTGCAGGATCCAGCTGTGTGTCAATGAAGAGTGATCAGTCCATGCGCAACCCCATTACTTTCAGTGATGGAGCCGTGACCTCTGACCCCAGGTACAGTAAGACACCCATGTATGCGTTTGGCAGATGCTTTCAAAACAATTTACAGATATTTTTTTCAGTTAGCATTGGAAATTCCACCTCTGATAAGAGACTTCTTCCCTAGGGTGTTCCACAAAGCTCCATCTTTGTCCCTATTCTTTTTTCTTTATATCTTGATGGGCAGCATCTTTAAGAGTATGGGGTGTCTTTCCACTGCTATGCCAAACACAATTGAAACACAATTTCAGCTCCCATTAAGGCATTATGACACACATATTTTGGATTCATTGTTAGCTTGTCTAAGTGATATTAAAACAAACAAACAAAACAACAACAACAACAAAAAAAGAACTGTCTTCATTACATTCTAATGTGTCTGTGTTGTATTTTTTGAAGTCCAGCTCATCCAGCTCCTCTGACATCCTCTCTCTGTTTTAGAATTAACTGCAAATATTTTTTTTTTTTTTAAGCTATGAATAATTGAGCTATCTGATCTCCCTTTGAGATCAGAAAAGCAAAAATGACTTATTATGCGAAGAACAAGACTCAAACAAAAAGGTGTTTGATCAAAAAGTGGGTCCAAAACTGTGGAATTAGCTGCCCATGCATATAAGGCCATTCCAGTCTCTATTAATCTTTAAATTTAGGTGGAAAGTACATTTCATATATTTAGATTGTAATGCTGTGTAAACTTTTTCATGCATAAATTTAGTTGATGTTGTGTCTTTTGTATGTTGTGATCAGATCTGTGCCATCCACTTCATCCTGCTATCACATCCATATCAAGCAGGACAGAACTGAAGCAGTCCTGCAGACACACACACTGGAGACTGGAGACCTGCAGAGAGTCAAAGACCAGCACAAAACCAGCATGAAGAACAAGTATGAGAGATTATTTGAGGGAATCAAACGCCAAGAGAATGAAACCCTCCTGAACAGGATCTATACACAGCTCTACATCATAGAGGGAGAGAGAGAAGGAGTGAATGAAGAACATGAGGTTTTACAGATGGAGAAAACAGCCAGAACACAACACTCACAAGACACTCCAATCTACTGCAATGACATCTTTAAAGCCTCACCTGAACCAGGATGTGACCAAATCAAGACTGTTCTTACTAAAGGCATCGCTGGAATTGGAAAAACTGTCTCTGTGCAGAAGTTTATTTTGGACTGGGCTGAGGGAAAAGCCAATCAAGATGTAGATTTCATGTTTGTGCTTCCATTTCGAGAGCTGAACTTGATCCGAGATCATCAGTACAGTCTTCACAGACTTCTGCTGGACTTTCATCCTGAACTTCAAGATCTGGACTCAAATATTCATGAGGAGTGTAAAATTGTGTTCATCTTTGATGGTCTGGATGAAAGCAGAATGACACTGATGTTTTCAGAAGCTCAGAAAGTTTCTGATGTGACTGAGACTTCATCAGTGGGTGTGTTGATGTCAAACCTCATCAGAGGAGACCTGCTTCCTTCTGCTCTCATCTGGATCACCTCCAGACCAGCAGCAGCCAATCAGATCCCCTCCAAATACATCAACCGTCTGACAGAAATTCAGGGATTCAATGAGACTCAGAAGGAGGAATATTTCAGGAAGAGAATCAATGACGAGCATCAAGCCAGCAGAATCATCTTACATATCAGAAGAGCAAGCAGTCTAGACATCATGTGCCATATACCCGTTTTCTGCTGGTTCTCATCCACTGTGCTTCAAAAGCTCCTGAAAGAAGATCTGAGTGCAGAAATCCCTCAAACTCTGACTGAAATGTACATCCACTTCCTGCTGATTCAGATCAACATGAGGAATCAGAAGTATGAAGAGAGAGATCCAGAGAAACTCCAGCAGTCCAACAGAGAAGTGATTGTGAGACTTGCTGAAGTGGCTTTCAAACAGCTGATGAAGGGCAATGTGATGTTCTATGAAGAGGACCTGAGAGAGAGCGGCATAGATGTCACTGACGCCTCAGTGTATTCTGGGATTTGCACTGAGATCTTTAAGGAAGAATCTGTGATTCATCAGAGGAAAGTCTACAGCTTCATTCATCTGAGCGTTCAGGAGTTTCTCGCTGCTTTCTATGCATTTTATCATTATGTAATCAAAAATGTTGACACATTGCAGTTTTGTGATGTGATACACAATCTGCATAGGGATGCAGTAGATAAAGCCCTTGAAAGTAAGAATGGACACCTGGATCTGTTTCTGCGGTTCCTGCTGGGTGTCTCACTTGAGTCCAATCAGAGACTCTTACAGGATCTACTGACACACACAGAGAACAGCTCAGAGAACATCAGGAGAACCACACAGTACATTAAAGAGAAGATCAATAATGGTCATGGACTCTCTACTGAAAGATCCATCAATCTGTATCTCTGTCTGCTGGAAGTGCAAGATAAGACTCTGTACAGAGAGATTGAGGAGTTTGTGAAATCAGACAAACTCTCAGAGAAAAAAATCTCTCCTGCTCACTGCTCAACAATTGCCTACATGCTTCAGATGTCAGAGAAGGTGCTGGATGAGCTAGACCTCAAGAAATACAACACATCAGATGAGGGTAGAAGAAGACTGATACCAGCTGTGATCAACTGCACAAAAGCTCTGTGAGTGTTTAATCATTTATAATGTCTTAAATCATGTTTTCATCCTTTTATTTGAATGTCTTTTACAAGAATGAAGCTGATATTATTGAAATACAGTTGAAGAATGAGGTAATACAATTATCATGTGTTTTACACTATTTCAGTCTTGTTGGCTGTAATTTCACTGCTCAGTGCTGTAAGAGTTTGTCATCAGCTCTACAATCCTCAAACCGTGTCCTGAGGGAGCTAGATCTGAGTAACAATGACCTGCAAGATTTAGGAGTGAAGCTGCTCTCCAATGGACTGCAGCATTCAAACTGTCGGCTGGAGATACTGAGGTGTGCAAGATTTGATATTTGATATGGTGGATGCTTAATACTGTGTACACTGTACATTGTTTAGCACTAAAAGTGAGTTTTAGGGATTCAAGCATATACATTTGGAATTTTAGCACATTGTTTGAAGCTATTTCAACAGTTCCACTTAATTTTACACTTTTAACTTCACAAACCAAATGGCCTTGATGCACAAATTTTGGCTGACTAGATTTTCTATTTAAAACATACCTATTAAATCACATACTACAGCTCATCTCCATATTTTTGTCAAGTTAATAGGTTTTAGAAAGAATGTTACAAATAATCTTGTCTGTATGTCTTTGAATTTAATCAGTTAATGAAAGAAGTTAAAGATATTGTGTAGATAATACTTTTATAACTTTCATTCTAAATACACTTTCACTATAAATACACTGTTGCCATATCAACAAACTATACAACTCTGAAACCTTGTAATCAGGGCATCTTTGTAGATTTAGAGACATTAACATATGGACATAGGTAGTTTTCTATACTTATCAGACTGTCTTGTGTGTCTGTAGGCTGTCAGGCTGTATGGTGACAGAGGAAGGCTGTGATTATGTATCTTCAGCTCTGAGTTCAAACCCTTCACACCTGAGAGAGCTGGATCTGAGCTACAATCACCCAGGACAATCAGGAGTCCAGCTACTCAATGACAAACTGAGGGATCCAAACTACAAACTGCAGAAACTCAAGTATGTGGGGCAGTTATGACTCATATGTGTGTCTGTATGTCAGTGAGGTCAACTAAGAGATTTCTCTTGTTAAAACATTGCTATTGAAATATTTTTAACTCTTTTTAACTGTCTTTATCTGATGAAATATAGTAGAATCCACAAAACTTAAGAAATAACATCGAACATTTCTTTTATATCAAATTTGAGGGAGTAAAACTGGATGACTATTAATTTAATACCAAATGAGCTTCAAGAAAAAATTTAGTGCTAGCATGGTGTTGAACCAACATCACATTATAATATTGATTCAATGCCATTACCACTGATTTTTTTCTTGAAATTTCAACATTTTTTCAACATTAATTGCAGGTACAAAAGTGATGTTGGTGCTGTTAACGTTGACATCAATGCACTTGTGTATTACGTGTTTAGTCTACAGGCATGCACATTTGGCGTGAGTGCTCTGTAAAAGAATGCATATGTGCGCAGATGCGTAGTCTTATAATACAGCATTTTTAGTCATTTTTGCAGATCTGTTTGAATTGTGATTTGAACTGTGGTTTGTTTTGACAATGTTGTCATCTGTACAAAGAAAAAAAAAAACATATTCATTTTTAGTACACTGTTGTAGTGTAAGAGTACCCTTAGATATCTCCCTACTCAAACACATCTGATTCAACTCATCAGCTTGTTAGTAGAGACTTGGAAAGGTTGCATCAGATGATAGAGACATTAAAAATGTGTAATACTGGGGGTACTCCAGGACCAGGGTTGTGAACAGCTGCTCCAAACGACCTCCTGATTTCTATGTCCCAATCCTGTTGATCTATTGATCATGAAGTTGGCCCACGATCATCTGCAAATATAATGGCTAATTTCCACCGAGCGGTATGGTTCAGTACAGTTCAGTAGGATATGCAATGTTTGCTGTTTCCATTGTCAGAAGTTGTGAATGGTACCCTAATTCCGAAGTGTACCGTACCACTTTTTTGGGACCCTTCCGTTGGGGTACCTAGCACAGTAGTACCAATAGTACTGGTACCAAAAGGGTGGAGCTACACACACTGCAGAACGTCTGACTGACAGAGAATCGTCACTTGCTCGTGCTACAAGGGAAATGACAACACAATACCGTTGCAACACAATGTGAATTGTTTGGCTGTTTTCCCTTGCAGTCTTCGGCCTTTGCTCAAACAAAGTTGCTGTATGTCCTCCATTGTTTTTTACTGTCACTTTCTTCTTTACGTGAGAAAGACGTCAATCGCTATTTTCTGGCATACACCATGCCTATCAAGTAAGGGTACTGTTGGCAGTGGAAACGCAAGCCGGATCAGGGTTTACTGTCCCTAATAGTACTGTGCTGTTCTGAACTGAACTGTACCGCTCGGTTTAAACGAGCCTTAAGAGACTGTCATTATCATTCATCTATTCCATTTCTTTTGATCATCTGCTTTTTTACTCACCAGTTTCTGCAGTTTTGTTCAATAAAGCCTCAGTTGTTGCATTCTACTTACCATCTTGTTCTTAAGTCTGTGTATCCTGGCACAAGCATGTTAAAGCTTCTGTGTTTACTATATTTGATGCACTCTATAGGTGTGGGTTTATAAAATAACATTTGAATAAAAGCCTAAATTAAATAAGTTCATCATATGAATTGATTGCGTCTTTTCAGAAGACTTGGTTTAAACCGCTTGATTCATATGACTTTTACGATGCCTTTATGTCCTTTATGGATCTTGAAAAATTTGGCTGCGTGGACTTTCAAAAGTGGGACTTACACTTTGAAGTATGCTCTCAGTATTACATATTAAATGTACTTTAAATATAATAATATGCTCCTATTTAGGTATTATTTGTATACTTTATATATACATTTTACTGTACTTTAAGTAGATTTGAAGTAAGTTTCTATGTACACTACCAATGTAAGATATGCAAATTTTTATGTAGTCCACCAATAGTGTGGACTACAAAATATGCTTAGACTTTTCTGTCAATATAAGTCAAGTATTTTTAAGTGTAATTTTAATTATATTTCTGAGAAGTACATAAAAAGTAGACTGAAAGTAGTTTTTAGTTTAAAATAAGTATAGCTACCAATAACACAGAATAAACTTTTTTGTAAGGGGAGGGAGATGAAATGATGCCACAATCATCATTGTTGTTTGAACTATTCCTTTAAAGATAACATACTCATAATAAAAGCCACAAAACTATCATTTTGATTTCATTTTATTTGCAATTTTAACAATCTTCTCAAACCAAATCATTTTTGTTTGTGTGTATCTTTTTGTCAATGTATAGTTTGGACCATGGAGGACATTTCAGAATCACACCAGGACTGAGAAAATGTAAGTCCTCACAGACACACACAAACACACACCTCTCCATGATGTCATAGTTGTTCTAATCTTTCTTTCTTGTGTTCAGATGCCTGTGATCTCACACTGGATCCAAACACAGCACACACTCAACTCATCCTGTCTGAAAGACATAAAAAAATAAAATATGCAAATGCTCATCAGCCGTATCCTGATCATCCAGAGAGATTTGATGACCGGGAGCAGGTTTTGTGTCGAGAGAGTCTGACTGGACGCTGTTACTGGGAGGTTAAATGGAGTGGCTCAGGTAATGTAGCAGTGGCATATAAAGGAATCAGCAGGAAAAGTGGGATTGACTGTTCGTATGGATTCAATAAAAAGTCCTGGAGTCTGAACTGTTCTGATGAGAATTACACTGTCTGGTACAATAATAAGAGCACTGATGTATCTGGCCCTTCAGCCCGCTCTAATAGAGTAGGAGTGTATCTGGACATGTCGGCCGGCACTCTGTCCTTCTACAGCGTCTCTGACACACACACACTCACACACATATACACATTCAACACCACATTCACTGAACCCCTCTATGCTGGATTTGGTGTTTACCCAGAATCTTCAGTGTCTCTGTGTCATATTTAACAATCAATTTCAACGTTACTGTGTGAGCATCTTCACAAAATATTCTGAAGGGTCCCGTAATTAATTCGGTAAGCTTGGTACAAACTTTATAAATATTAAAAATAGCCAGCTATAATTTAATCTAATATGTTTATTAGAAAACAAAAGCATCTTCAAAAGAAGTACAAATTAATAATTCAATTGTCATTTGCTGTTTGTGTGTTATTTGTTTACACATTTGGTTAAACTCATAAGGGACTTTTTTATTTGAAAATTACCTCACAAAAATTGCATTTGTCAGGTGTATGTTTATTTCTGTTTAGTTTAATTGTGTTTTGGTTCTGGTTTGCCTGTGTTCCCTGAGCTTATTAGTTTCCACAGTTCCTAATTAATTTTACACTTGATTTACTCTGTTCAGGTTTTAGTCTCGTTTAAGTTTACGTGGTGGTGTATTATATTATTCCTGGTGTTCCCTTTGTGAATTTATTATTAAAGACCCTGATGTGATCTGTGATACACTGTATTTTGCACCAGTTAAGGCTTAGAAATAACGGTGAAGAAAAAAAAATCAATTTCCACATGGACTAATCTATATAATGTGTATTTTCAGGTGGTATATAATGATTGTATAACATAACTGTGTAATAAACGTATTCTTGAAATGATGGGGCTATCAAATGTGTGTAAATAAATTCTTTGGTCATAATAGGCAGGAGGGGCGATATTATTATTATTATAAAACCACACATTTTGAGGGGATCCTAAGGGAATTGCTGGGGGTTCGTAAGTTGATGCAAGCAATTAATTAAATTATAATTAAATCATTAAAAATCAAACCAATAGGCTAAATAATATTCAAATAAAAAATCTAAATGATTATTTTTTTAATCTGCATGTCATGTGACCTTTCAGTTACAGAACTGAATGTGTCTGTGGCTGAACAAGAGTTACAAGCACAGATCACCTCACTTCGCCCATTTCGCCTCACCTTTGACAAGATGATGGAGGAAGATTTGGTTTTAAAGTGACATGTAAAAGCGCCTATTTAAGCGAGTTTGTCATTGTACTGTTTTGTTGTTTTCATTAAGAATAATAATGAACCCATCATTAAAATGCGTTCATGGGCGTTCATAACAGTTATAAACAGCCGTTATGAATGCCCGTGCGGCCGTGAGCATTTTACTTTCACTTTTGAATTAGCGGTTTAAAACTAAGCCCAGTGTTGACACACGTCGATTAACAGGTAGGAAAATTTCCTCACTGTCATATCCCTAGTGTAAATGTGTAATAACAACAGCTATGTAAAATACTACTGATAAAAACTTTAAAAAGGATAAATAAACAATATTTTTGAAGTAAATATGCAAATGTGCCATTAAATTATTGAAATATATACTTCAAATCTCAGGGGGTAAATTATTTGGTCAAATGGGTTCAGCTGACAAAAAAGTTTGAAAACCCCTGGTCTAAAGCGATACAAGCTTCGATACGCGCTTCACTGAAAGCTTCCGGGATTTCTCGACACACGCCCCGAAGCCTCAGCACAGAATGTAACATCACTAGCAATACCTTCATATCTTCAAGTAAGCAATATTACCTGATCATATTTTCTCTTACTTTATCAAACTCCGATAACTCTGCAGCTTTTCCCATTCTGACACGAACACTCTACTGACCGAGAGCCAGACTCGGGTGATTTATATCTGTGAACTGCGCCTGCAGCACCGTTCGGTTGCCAGGCGCGCTCATTGTTCTTCATTGCCCATCCAGGCAAACTAAACGGAACTTATATGAATAAACAATAAACAGTTGTATTTTTTAGCTAACAATAAGTGTTACAGAAAATAAAGTTATTTATGGGTTGCCAAACTTGAATTCAAACGTTAAGTATAAAATTTTATTTATGTTGAGTGGGTCAATGGTAAACATAATCTTCATATAATTATGCACCTTCCTCGATATGTAAATATATTTACATCAAAATGGTGATTTAAATGTGTTTGTTTTTTTTGTTCAGGTTGATAGTTTTCTGTTCAGATTCACTGGCACATTTTACCTGACATCACCCCTCTCTGGTGATTTTCCCTCCTCTTCTTAGAATACCACTGTACACCACCAATAGGCTAATTGAAAACTGTATGTACAATAGAGTAGGCCTACAGTTTCAAATAAACCTTGACAGACCTATGAAGGAAACACGCTCAGCAGTGTTGCAGACATGAACAGGAAACAGATTAACAGGAAGCAGCACTGTGGACAGTCCTGCGGTTACCATGTGTAACATTCAACCGTCTGTTTTTCTAGCAAATATTACATCTAATCTGCTGTGCCAACACAAAGGCTGTCCTTTCAGCTCCTCCTCTGACTACGGTAATATATTGTATTTCATATTTTATTAAATGTGTTGATATTGAGAAGGTGAAAGAAAGTTTCATATCTTTTAAATCTTTGCTTTTTTTTCCACTGAAATTTGAGAGAAGCTGCATTTTTTTGTATGGCATACCAGCATTGGAACTCTGAAACCAGAACGAGAAATACAATTTTTGCTCATAATAATAAACTGATGTGAAAAAATAAAATGTAATCCTGAACATTATTATTATTTTACAGTTTCTTTAAACTGGTGGACAGGGACTATTCAATAATGGGTTGTCTCATAAGCAAGTCAAGGTGATGAAGCACAAACACACACACACACACACACACACACACACACACAGAGTACTATGAGAACTGTAGAGGTTCAAGATGTAGCATATTCCATATTGCATGATAAAAGGATCAAGTGACAGAATAATTTACCTGACATGACTTGGTCAGGTATGCCAGCTGATAAAATAAGGAAGAGATCTCAGCCTACAAAATAAATAAAAATGATTTATGTTTGTGTGAAATCTGCTAAATGAGAACTTCAAGTTATTTTTATGGTAGCTATGCCATAAAGTGTTTAAAAAGTACAAATTTAAATATGAAAAATATGCAATATGTAAATTATTTTAAAATAAAGTATTTTCTTTAAAAGACAATATTTGGTCTTCAAAAAGCCTTTTTCCAAAAGGAACATCTTAAAAAGGGTGGGTCATCTTATATTCAGGGTCATCTGGAACAATACGATACTCAATTTTTACAAATAAATTAAGACATTAAGTAAAGTTAACTATAAAATATTATTTAGAACAACTGTTGGATTTTATAGTGTGTGAGCAGATTCTCAGTTGCTGCTGTAACAGATAATACAAGCTGAATAAACTTAAGTTAACTTTCAAACAACTCAAGATGTTATTTATATATATATATATATATACACAGGTGCTAGTCATATAATTAAAATATCATCAAAATGTTGATTTATTTCACTAATTCCATTCAAAAAGTGAAACTTGTATATTATATTCATTCATTACACACAGACTGATATATTTCAAATGTTTATTTCTTTTAATTTTGATGATTATAACTGACAACTAAGGAAAATCCCAAATTCAGTATCGCAGAAAATTAGAATATTACTTAAGACCAATACAAAGAAAGGATTTTTAGAAATCTTGGCCAACTGAAAAGTATGAATATGAAAAGTATGAACATGTACAGCACTCAATACTTAGTTGGGGCTCCTTTTGCCTGAATTACTGCAGCAATGCGGCGTGGCATGGAGTCAATCAGTCTGTGGCACTGCTCAGGTGTTATAAGAGCCCAGGTTGCTCTGATAGTGGCCTTCAGCTCTTCTGCATTGTTGGGTCTGGCATATCGCATCTTCCTCTTCACAATACCCCATAGATTTTCTATGGGGTTAAGGTCAGGCGAGTTTGCTGGCCAATTAAGAACAGGGATACCATGGTCCTTAAATCAGGTACTGGTAGCTTTGGCACTGTGTGCAGGTGCCAAGTCCTGTTGGAAAATGAAATCTGCATCTCCATAAAGTTGGTCAGCAGCAGGAAGCATGAAGTGCTCTAAAACTTCCTGGTATACGGCTGCGTTGACCTTGGACCTCAGAAAACACAGTGGACCAACACCAGCAGATGACATGGCACCCCAAACCATCACTGACTGTGGAAACTTTACACTGGACCTCAAGCAACGTGGATTGTGTGCCTCTCCTCTCTTCCTCCAGACTCTGGGACCCTGATTTCCAAAGGAAATGCAAAATTTACTTTCATCAGAGAACATAACTTTGGACCACTCAGCAGCAGTCCAGTCCTTTTTGTCTTTAGCCCAGGCGAGACGCTTCTGACGCTGTCTGTTGTTCAAGAGTCGCTTGACACAAGGAATGCGACAGCTGAAACCCATGTCTTGCATACGTCTGTGCGTAGTGGTTCTTGAAGCACTGACTCCAGCTGCAGTCCACTCTTTGTGAATCTCCCCCACATTTTTGAATGGGTTTTGTTTCACAATCCTCTCCAGGGTGTGGTTATCCCTATTGCTTGTACACTTTTTTCTACCACATCTTTTCCTTCCCTTCGCCTCTCTATTAATGTGCTTGGACACAGAGCTCTGTGAACAGCCAGCCTCTTTTGCAATGACCTTTTGTGTCTTGCCCTCCTTGTGCAAGGTGTCGATGGTCGTCTTTTGGACAACTGTCAAGTCAGCAGTCTTCCCCATGATTGTGTAGCCTACAGAACTAGACTGAGAGACCATTTAAAGGCCTTTGCAGGTGTTTTGAGTTAATTAGCTGATTAGAGTGTGGCACCAGGTGTCTTCAATATTGAACCTTTTCACAATATTCTAATTTTCTGAGATACTGAATTTGGGATTTTCCTTAGTTGTCAGTTATAATCATCAAAATTAAAAGAAATAAACATTTGAAATATATCAGTGTGTGTGTAATGAATGAATATAATACACAAGTTTCACTTTTTGAATGGAATTAGTGAAATAAATCAACTTTTTGATGATATTCTAATTATATGACCAGCACCTGTATATGTATGTATGTGTGTGTTCTAAAATACTTCTTATTTGTCTTTGGACCAGCAGGGAGAGACAGAGATCAGAGTCTGCAGGACCCAGCGGTGTGTCTGTGAGTGATGGACCAGTGACCTCTGACCCTCTGTTAGTATAAACATTTACTTGCTAATTAACTGTAGTGCATCTCAGATGAATAATGATTTAAGAAAAACAATGAAATAACTACTTGTTCTCTATCTATTTATCTATCTATCTATCAAATTCTTTTTTATTTTTATTTATTTATTTATTATTATTTATTTTTGTCAGAATCGCACAGAGATCAGAGCCTCCAGGAATCAGCAGTGCATCCACAGAGCCGCCTTCTCGGTTAGTATAATCATTTGCTTGCTAATTAATGCATCTCAGATAATATCCAGTAATCAGTATTTTTCTTATGGTCACAAACTATATAAATGCATATATTCTAGTGTTGCTCTATATACCGGTACTAGAAATGTATCGCAGTACCCTGCTATTAAAAACAGTACAAAACAAAATTGTGACAATCAAAACAAAAAAACCTTAATGCTGCAATGAATGATGGGTGGCTTCATAGTACAAAACTCATCCTTGATTCCCAGTCTTTTTAGTTTTGATTGTCACCGTTGTTGTGATTCATATCCAAAATCTTGATGTCTGTGTCTGATGTGAGCTTATAAAATGTGTAAAGGAGCCAAAACAGCGGCGGCAATCCCTCCGTCACACACACAAGTGATCTACTGCATGGAGACGCGCGTCTGACGCCTGTAATGGGCAAACTTGTGACTATGACGAGAAAAACCTATATGCGTGAGGATTCTGTACTTTTTAGGGTCTCATCTTCCTGTTTTTGGTTCGTTTAGGGGGCTTTCACACTGGCAGTTTAGTTCGAAACGGAGCCGGTTCACATGAAAAATCGCTAATGTAAAAGCTGTCATGCGAACCCGGGTGCGCACCTGGGTAACCGAACCTGAGACTACATCAAGGAGGTGGTCTGAGTTCGGTTCACTCGAACTGTGCCGCGGTTCGCATGAATATGAAAGCAACTTAGACTCTGGTGCGCACTTGTTCAGGAAGTAAAGTAACCTGTGCATGCATTTTCGCCGATTGAAATGTATTTACTTAAATAAAAAACGTGTAAGAGATGATTATTTTGAGTATGAAACTGCAAATATATGCTGCATGGAGATAGAACAGGTATAGTTTAGTTCAATTACGGTTACAACTTGTATCTTCTTGTTTTTATCCACTATATTAGTACAAGCCTGGTGTACCGGACCCAGTCCGAATGATGGCCAAAACTTTACATTTTATGATGTTTATTGTACTTCACACAAAATATGAAGTGTCTGTTTTCACTCTAGAAAATCATTGTAAGAGCTTAATAAAACACAGTGCAAGTGTGCATTAAAATATTATCCATAAACTCTCTCTCTCTCTCTCTCTCTCTCATTATCAACATACACAGCGAAGTACACAGAAACACTCGTTACAACTAACAGTAAACAAATATATAAAGACCTTATGCCTTTTCGGGTGGTGCTTAATAAACTGGTAAACTTTATATCCGTAAATCAACTCTGATGAACTGTAATAAAGTGTGTTCTCTCCCTTTCATTACTACCGTATCCAGTATCACTCCGGAGAGTTTACTGATCTATCCTTGAGTAACACATTTTTAGCACAACCTCTGTTTTGTATTGTCCCTTTGTATTGACATTCGTTCACAAAGCAGTCTGGTGTGAAATGATTCGCGCAGACATAAACTATTTTCAGTTGAGTTGAGGGAGCATTTTCTTTGAAAACAAAATTAATCCACCTCGTCTTCAGCGGCTCAGATTCAGGGAGTAAATGCAATAGCGGACTGTGTTAACTCACTGTGAACTCGCTCAGGGCAGTTCTATGTTAAAAATCCATGATGACACAGACACACACAGACATCAAGATTCTGCATATGAATCTCAACAATGTTGACAATCAACGATGTCAACTCTGGACATCACAAAAAAACTACTAAATGTCACAACAAAAACAACAGCAAAAAATAAAAAGCAAATATTTAGTAAAATAATAGGACAATTCAGCTGCATAATTCATTCATGCTGTGATGCATGCTGGGAGTTTTGTACTATGCTAGAACCCAGCATGGCACCTTTAATTGTCACCATTGTTAAGATTTATGTGCTGATTGTTGATGTCTGGATTAGCTCTTTGTGCTTATGTTTTTTAATCTTTTAACTGATTCTTATAATACTGCAGTAACACAGGGTTTGTAATGTAAATGTATTAGTAACACCAAACAATTTGTGATTCACTGTTTCAAAGCGTTCAAAACACCACACGCTGGTCAGGACAGTGTAAACGCAACAAAAACTCAGGCCAAACTTGAATAAAAGCACCTTTTAAAAAACACATTGCATATGTTTTATTGAAAGTAAAATCTATCAAATGCAATTAACTTCATCATCTAATAATATTAAATATCAATCTGGACTGCTTGATCTTAGTGAATCCGCATGATTCATGGGTTCAGAGAGATCACCCCCAGTGGTGAACCATTGAAATTTCGAAATGTTTTGAAACAGTTATGATGTAACGAAGCCTCGTTTACCGAAATTACATGAATTTCTTAGTTTGAAACACGCTCCGAACCAATGATTTGAAACAAAAGATTCGTAAAGGTTTCGAAATCGGCCATCACAAATTTTTAGATTCAAATGATATTATTGAATCAGGCTATTTCATGATGATTATAAAGCAATCAATACAGGATCTCATTTCACTTTAGCTTCCTTTGCTACTGCAAAGGTGTTTGATAAACACTGTCACAGCAACCAAAAAAAGATAAAAATAAAATAAGAGTTAAGAGCCCATCTAATGGAAACACTAATCACCATTATGGTAACTTCATATTAAACAAACATTAAACCCCTGACAAGTATGACTTTATTGGTGTTTTTAATTAGATTATGCTGTGGATTTTCTTGATTGTTGTTGGATTTATCTGTGCTGCTGAACTGATTTTTTGTTCACTTTTAGCAGTTTGTGTTGTTTATTTTTTTTTAATGTTCAGAGTTTAGCTTTTTTATTTTTATTAAATGTTGAGTGTCATCATTGTTGTGTTTTGTATGTGGAGTATTGATGTCTGTGCATCATTAGGCAGTTGAAGGAAAAAAAGATCTTGTGTTGCAAGATGATGTCACACCTTTCAAAGATAAATCTCAGCAGCTGCTTCACTATTGTGAAATATCCATCTACAAACAATTATGAATTTAAAATAAGATATGGGTAAATGTTTATGCTGCAATAACAGAATAGTTTGGCTAATTTAAAATCAGCCAATTAACTTATTTAATTTTCTAGTTTGTCATTGTTTTAACAAATGTTTTTATTTGTCACACTTCTGACCTGGCTAGGTCATAAATTTAAATATTAATATACAAGGTCCAAGATCCCAAGCAAATGAAACACTAATCACCATTACGGTGACTTCAAAAATAAGTACAGTACTGAAAAAGACAACTTTATCATGTGAATTCACAGTAAAACAAGAACAGTGAATTACTGTGATGTCATTTTGCTGTTGATTAACAGTAATTTATAAGAAAATGACCCAGCAAGCATTAATTTCACTGTAAATTTCTGACTACAGTTAATTATTGTAAAATAATTCTCTTTAATACTATACATTCCTGGCAATTTCTTACAGTGCACTCAGTCTCTCTCTCTCTCTCTCTCTCTCTCTCTCTCTCTCCCTCTCTCTCTCTTGCTCGCTCACTCACACACACACACACACACACACACACACACACACACACTCTCTCACTCACTCACACACACACACACACACACAATAGTAAACTAGTAAAATGTTCAAATGTAAAAGAGAATCTATACTTGTTCTCAGAACTGTAGAGGTTTAAGAAGCATATCTCATATTGAATGATAAAAGTATTGTGATACACTGAAATGACATGATTTGATCAGGTATGCCAGTTGATAATATAAGGAAGAGATAAGCGCTTCTCTGCCTACAAAATACATTTCACAGAACATTTGAAATCTGTTTGTAAAAAAAAAAAATCAAATATCTCAAACTCTGGTGGTCTACTTTCAGCTGGTGCCTATGCCTGACCAAGAACCAGTACATGTCCCTGTGCATGTTTCTGATCATCGCCTCAGTGGGTGTGGGATTGATAATATATTACCACAATTCGGGAAACCCTGATAAGTGCTATGCTAAAGCAGCAGTAGCAGCAGATGTCAGCACGTGCTCTGAGATCGGGAGGTATGTTTCTAAAGAGCCACATTTATGTTTCTGGGGAAGATTCCCTGCATGAATCCTTAGAATCTGCATTACTAATATGAAGTCACTTGAATTGTTCACTTGACTTTACACAGAGCTCTTTGTCTTACAGGGACATGTTGAAGCGTAACGGTTCAGCAGTTGATGCTGCTATTGCTGCTCTGCTGTGTGTGAGTCTGGTTAATGCCCAGAGCAATGGCATCGGAGGTGGTGTGGTTTTCACCATATACAACCCATCAACAGGTACGTGGGCTTTGAGAGACTTAACCAGACTGCCATAACAATCTCCCACAATGGCAACAGTTCAAGAAATAAAAAAACAAACTTCATATAATAGGAGCTCATCTTTATAAAGCACATTTTGGGTTAATGAACTTTTTCTAACCATGTGCAGTAAAGTTAGTAATATTAGTAATATTAGTAATTATACCCATCTCACGAGACAAGACAATACACATTATTGGGCTCATGAGAACAAGACAATATTTTAACACAAATTTTTAAGAAAGATTCAATTACAAAATATATGACTGAAAAAAATTGACTTGTTTGTCTGAAATTCACAAAATGCAAAACAATGCAGATGCGTTTTGAAATGTTTTAACTAATCTAGAGCTGTGACTAATGATTATTTTAATAATCAATATATATATACGTAACAATGAGGAAATAATAATTGGTTCAAATAAAGTATCAAAAGCAAGTAATCATGGTTTTATTGAACAAAATAATGTAATATACATAATATAAACATAATCAACTTCTGTACATTATATATTATAACAAATGCCTGGAGTGAGCACCAACAGCCTGATTGTTGTTTAATTTTGGCCAAACACCATTTAATTCAAGTGTCCACTTAATTTTTAATATCTGGCCACTTCTTTTCAATAGAAATGCTACAGCCATAATTTCTTGAACAAGAACATTTGGACATCAAAACATGCAAACTAAGCGCAGTTTTATTTTTGAAATAGCAATGCACAACAATTGACATGATGTATTAATATTCTCTCATGTTAGCATAGGTCTATAAGTTATTTAACTCTGGTGAAATGGTGCACGTTGCATTCCCAGATGAACACTGTAAAACCTTGCAGTAAAAAACGGCCAAATTCTGACACTAACATACCATTTTTCATTAAAACAATAATATACTATAAAAAAAAAAACATTCTGGATAATATTTGTCTTTTTTGAGAGAGTAGCCTACAGGAATAGACTGTGAATTAACCCTCTGGGATCTGAGGGGTTTTTGGGGCCATGGAAAATTTTTGACATGCCCTGAGATTTGTGCTTTTTTCAGTTGCTTATAAACATATTAATGGCAAAACTGTCATTACACTGTATTCAACACAAACTGTACAATTAACATTAAATTGCTTGCAACAAAGTTGCCAGTGTTTTACCATTAATTTATTAAAGCATTAAATAGTATTATTTTACAGAAAATTACTGTAGTCAGATATTTACAGTGAATTTGCTGCATTAATGATCGGTCATTTTCTTACGAATTACTGATAATTGACAGCAAAATGATACTAACATCACAGTAATTCACTGCTCTTGTTTTACTGTGACGTCACCATAATGGTCATTAGTGTTCCATTTGCTTGGAATCTTGGACCTTGTATATTTATATTCAAAGTTCTGATCTAGTCAAGTCAGAATTGTGACAAATGAAAACACATGTCACAATGATGATAAGCACCATAATGGTAGTCTCGCGTAGCCAAATTTTCAGACTGACGGCAGAAGGTCTGGACTCTATCGCAGCTTTCACTGACTGACATGTAACCCAACCAATCAAAGTTCGTTTTGTTCCACCTCATGTTTAGGGGCGTGAAAAGGTAAAGTTGATGTCCTTACAATAACAGACCGGTGTGCATCTAATAAATTATTCATTAAAGAGCATTGTGCAAGTTTACTGAAACAGTGGAGCAGCAAACTTCACATACTTTTAAAAATTCAGTGTTTAGTTGATCCTGGTAAGGACTGACAATAGATGCCATAGTGCTCTGACTCAGAATGGGTTGGATCCTTTGTCCAGCCTCTCTAAAGGACAAGCCACGATTAATGACATGGTCAGTGATTGTTGCCGAATTTCATTTAAATATTGAGCTCTATTTTGTCCTCTTTCTGTGGCTCCATCACCACACATGCAAACTCATACAGAGGTGACATCTTTTATAGATGGATGAGGACTGATTGCTGATTGAAAAGTTGTGCAAACGAGTTTCACACAGATGCATTAGAGATTCATAATTATGCAAGTACTTTCTATCAGCTGTGAATGGATGTTTTCCTTTTGTTCAACAAAGTGAACCCGGTAGAGTTTGGGGTCTTTCAATGAGATCTGAGGTTACTGTTTTGACAAAGGGTGTGAAAATGTCTGAAACAAATTAAAAACATTTGCAAGAGAAGACTTCTGCTAAAAAGGTGATGATGAAGATCAACTGGATCCCAGCTTTATTTAGTGTGTCTTAGCAAATGAGGAAAAATGTAAATGAAAAGTTTAATGTTTTCACCCTCAGGAAAGGTGGAGACAATTAATGCAAGAGAAACTGCTCCAATGAGTGCTTCAGAGAACATGTTTGGAAAATACCCTGAGAAAGCAAAACCAGGTAAACCACCATAAATATACATATGCCCAAATCCAGCCTCCATGATGGCTTTACCGCACAGATTCAGTAAGCACATTAGTCCACTAAAACAGGAAAGTGATGTCTCTGATGATTTTTTGCCAGTTTGACTCTTGAATGCCTCTTCTGTTTTGTATGAATGACAGGATTATTCATAGCTGTACCAGGAGAACTACGTGGTTATGCACTGGCACACAAAAGACACGGGAGACTGCAATGGAAGGAGCTGTTTGAGCCGAGTATAAAGCTGGCAAAGGATGGTTTTCGGATTGGCAAGGCCTTGGCCAGAGCCATCAATGAGACTAGTCACACAATTCTGAATGATACAACATTGTGGTAAGAATACAGAATTTGTAAACTAGCAAAAGAACTGGGCTTGTTTTTAAAATTTTAAAAACACACTTTCTCAGTGGCAAATATCCTAAAAGGCAGATCTGACACTATTATAATACTTTATGTCTCTATTTACACCCAGGTCCCTAAAGCATCAGCCTTTTAAACTTATATGATATCATTTTATTTCTGCTCTTCTTTCTCTTCTTTCCAGTGAAGTGTTTTGTGACTCAAACAATAAAACCTTGAAGGAAAATGATATTATAAGATTTCCCAAACTAGCTCTCACCTATAAGAAGATAGCAGAAGAAGGACCAGATGCCTTTTACAGTGGGTCATTGACTCAGACTATAGTGGATGATATCAAAGCTGCAGGTTATTTCATGCTTAACTTTTACTCTATTCATATCTAAGGTGCCTAGTGACTAATTTTTATATCAAAGTATGCAAATCTGAATCTTTGTGGAAACACTCTACAATACAGTGCACTAATATACATTAATGCATCACATCACCAGCCATATGAGGGACCTAATGAAGCACAACAGTGGATGAAATACTGTAAGTGTGCATGTGAGAAACGCGTTCAGTTCAAAGCTACTACAGTATACCTACTCTATATGATCGTCCAACACAACATGTCCCATTACCTTTATAGTAATATAGTTCTATTTAAATTACCATGAGTTTGTTCTGTAAAACATGCCATCATCTTTTGCTCAACCATGAGTTACACTTTAAAAATCTAATAAGTTAGACTTACTTAAGAAAAATGTGCAAACCGATTGCCTTAAAAAAACTAAGTAAAATAGGAATAGTATATTCTGACAAATGGTTATTTAGTGTAGTTCACTTACACAAGAGTTATAGTAACTAAAAAAGAGCTGCAGAGAGTACTTGATAATTTATTTGACATTTACTCTTTACTCAGTATAGTTACCATTGTTGTGTTTTGTATGCTGAATGTTGAAGTCTGTGTGTGACTCACATATGATCAATTTTAAGATACTGTCACAAATATTAAGGGATTATATCAACCATAATGATGAGTTCAAACAAATACATTTTAAGAAAATCATCATCAATTTATGAAGTCAGCTTTTGTGATGTTCTCTCAAAATTTTCAGTTGTATTGACAATTAAACATTCAAGATGACTTTGGGAAATCAGTGAATGCAACCAGAGAAAGATAACTGCAGAACTGGAGGAAACTAGTGAAAAGTCTATTAAGAATTGTCCCGCCTCAAAACCTTTTTTTTCCTTGACAAAATGTCACTCAAACCAATCAATAAATCTAGTATTTTTACAATTAAGTAAAGTTAACAAAAAGTGTTTGTTAGAACAGCTGCTGGATTTTATAGTGTACTCCAGACATTCACCATTTAAATTTTGAGATCCTATCAAATGCTTTGAAAAGCAACAACTGTAAAGTATTAAAAGACTTGTACAATGTGCACCATGGCTTTAGTAATCTCCCAGAGTCTGTCTTTAATCTTAGTCTTTAATTTCTAAAGGTTCAGTTCAAATAATGAAACTTTTCATTTCAGGTTACAACATCTCAAGCAGCAGTGTGTCCACAATAAAGAACAAGACTTTGATGTATCATCGCATGATAGAGGCGTTCCGCTTCGCTGATGCCCAAAAGAGTAAACTGGGAGACCCACTTCATGAAAAAATCACTGAGGTGAACTCAACTCAACTCTACCTACATTTACATTTACATTTATTTATTTGGCAGACGCTTTTATCCAAAGCGACTTACAAGTGAGGAATACAGTAAACGAGTCGTCATGACGAGGCAAATAGGGGCAAGAAGTGCTCACAATACAAGTTTTAGGCAGTGCTCAGAGTATCATAAGCTACAATAGAGAGAGATTAAAGGAGGTGAAGGAAGCAAAGAAAGGTAGGATAGAAAGGTATAGAATTTTTTTTTTTTTTTAAGATGAGGATAAGTGCTCACGAAAGAGATGAGCTTTCAGCTGTCTTTTGAATATTGCCAGGGATTCTGCATTGCGGATGAAGGCAGGAAGATCATTCCACCAGCGAGGGACAGTGAACGAGAATGTCCTGGAGAGTGATTTCGTGCCTCTCTGTGATGGTACCACGAGCCTTCGCTCCTTTAGTGAGCGTAGGCTTCTGGTCGGAGTGTAGACTCGTAAGAGTGAGTGGAAGTAGGAGGGTGCTGAGCCTGTGGTAGATCTGTGAGCAAGCGTCAACGCCTTGAATTTGATGCGAGCAGCAAGCGGTAGCCAGTGCAGAGAGATGAAGAGAGGCGTGGCGTGGGCTCTTTTGGGCTCGTTAAAGACGAGACGTGCTGCAGCGTTCTGAATCTTATAAATACTTATAAATTCATTGGGCCTCTATTAGATATTTGCAGCTCATTGTGACTCTTTCAAGCTCCAAATACATCAAAAAAGTACCACAAATGTCAGAGCAATAGCCTTGTGGGCAGCTTTCCTGTAGCTCAGTGGTTAGAGCATGGCACTAGCAAAAGCCAAGGTCGTGGGTTCGATCCCAGGGATTGCACATACTCAGATACAAATGTATAGTATAATGCAATGTAAGTCGCTTTGGATAAAAGCGTCTGCCAAATGCATAAATGTAAATGTAAACTTTATCTTTAATGCAACTCACATCTCAAACACAGAATTTATGAATTGTCTTAAAGGATTAGTTCACTTTCAAATGAAAATTACCCGAAGCTTTATTCACCCTCAAGCCATCCTAGGTTTAAATGAATTTCTTCTATCTGACGAACACAGTCGTAGAAATATTAATAAATATCCTGACGCATACAAGCTTTATAATGGCAGTAATGCGCTACCAAACAAGTATGAGCTAAAGAAAGTGTCTCCATCCATATCCATCCATCATAAACATATTCCACACGGCTCTAGAGGGTTAATAAAGGCCTTCTGAAGTGAAGCGATGCGTTTGTGTAAAAAATATATCCATATATCCATATCCAAGGACGTACAGCATAAGCTTTTTGAAGAATACGGAAGGCGGTCTGGCGGAAACTAGATATTCTACTTCATAACTTGTTAAATATGGATATTTTATTTACACAAACGCATCACTTCAGAAGACCTTTATTAACCCCCTGGAGCCGTGTGGAATACGTTTATGATGGATGGATGTGGATGGAGACACTTTCTTACTTACTTTTGGTAATGCATACTGCCATTATAAAGTTCAGATGCGTCAGGATATTTATTAATATTTCTACAATTGTCAGAAATTGTCAGAAAGAAGAAAGTCATATACACCTAGGATGGCTTGAGGATGAGGAAAGCTTTGGGTAATTTTTTATTTGAAAGTGAACTAATCCTTTAACTTTGCCACATCTAATCTAACAGGAGTGACATATATAATAGCAGACGTCTTTTTCTCAAAGCTTTTCACTGTTCCTATATTTACTTATTTTGTCAATCTTGTTTTTACAGATTGTCCAAAATATGACCTCAGAGAGCTTTGCGGACCACATCAGGAGTAAGATTAAAGATGACAACAAACAAGACAGCTACTATGAGCAGGAGGGCATTGATAAAGTGCCTGATGACCATGGCACATCTCACCTGTCAGTCATCGCTGAAGATGGGAGTGCAGTGGCAGTCACCAGCAGTATCAATGACTAGTAAGAGAAATATAAAGAGACAAAGAGATCAGTGTCCTGGTCTTGATCTGTTACACCAAGTTTCAGTTATTGAGAGCTGTAACGACTGAACTCCCTACCAACTAGCTGTAAGATCATGTTGGAAGTTGTCAGAGAGTCAGCAGAGTCATTGACTCTCAGGTTTCCAACATGATTGATATTTTTAAAGCCTTCATAGCCCAGAGGAAACAAATACCTCATGCACCTTTATATGGTGAGATTACTGCATGAACTACATTTGAATGTTTTGTGAGTTACACTTCTATGTCTACAGTTGGTAGTCAGCCAGAATGCCTATTACCGTCGCGGCAAAAATAAACCAGTCTCATTACAAAGTCATTCGCGAAATGACCGCCAGATAGCGCAAAGGGACATTTTGCAAAACAGCTGGAATTGCAGCATTTTGAAATGTACGTGGACTGAAGTCATAAATTTACAATAAGGATGAAATTTCCAAATCCTAGCACTTAATAGGCCTACAACAAACATGAAAAATCAAAACAAGAGCTATTGACATTTATTGTACAATAATGAAACAAACAAAGATTTGGTGAAGTTGAAACTGCAGGGTAAGGTTGACAAACTTTCTGTGTTTGCTCATCTGCAGCATCTGTGAGATGTCAGCTAGATGTTTAGAAAGTGTCTTTAAGATGTTTATGATTTAGAATGTATGTAAAACTGACATCTTAAAGACGTCTATCAGATGTTTGTGAACAGCAGATTCTTTCCAGATGAAGTGATCTTGCAGATGTACGCGTGCTAACTGGGAACTGGAATGTATGTTGTAACTTGCCGTTATTAATTAAACAAAATGCTTGACCTTAATAATCTGTCACCTATTTCTAAGCATCAAGAACGGTAAAACATAAATGTTGTCAGCCAACATCAGTTAACAGCACGTACAACGTACAACACTTGCTACTAATAAAAATGACAGACAATGAATAACAAAGCTCTGAAAAGTGTTTGGAATTAATATATCTACATTTCAAATGTTTATATTTGTGATATTAAACTAGAGACAGAATTATGAAGTTGGTGTATAGAGCCGGGACTCGAACCCTGGAACGCTTGAAGAACCACGAGGCACATGTTGTAGCGTTGCACTCAAAGCTATCATCCCAACGCTGTCTTACGTGTTTTAATTATATATTAAAGACAATTACGCTGATCATAACAACCTACTGTATTTCATTCTTAATATCATTAAGAATGCAAAAACACAAATGCTGCCGACTAACATCGGTTAGCAAGTCCTGGCAATGTTTTAATTTTACGATCCTTTTGTTTAATTTATTTCAGTGTTATGTTTCAGTTAATAAATCTACTACAAATTAAAAGAACACAAAGTATTAGACACATAACCTATTGACATATCCTTTTTAATTATAGAAAAACTGGGCTCACAGTGTTAACGTTTACTTTGCTTAAATTTGAAGCAAATAATAAACACCTACATTTATTTTCAGTGCTACATTTGTACTGTAATTTCAGCACTGTGGTTATGAATTTGTTTAACTACAATGTTTCACTTGAATTTATCTGCTAATACAGCTCAAAAACAACTTAATTAAACCAGGTAAAAACAACATGCATACCTTGAGTTTAAATTAGTTACAATATTAACTCTTTCCCTACTGGCAATCTATGTTTTCACTGAAGGGCGCTATTACACATCTTCTGAAACAGTACAGAATCAGGTGAAGGAGAAGCAGGAAGAAGCGATAGAAGCATTGCTTATGTAACTGTTTCAGACTAGCAAGAGCTGTGCCTGTAAACATCACTCCCCTAATCTCAAAAGGTGCTCTAGCGACTGACAAGAGAGACTATGGTCTTTAGCCTCCTTGTTAGAGCGGCCGACTACCACGCCGCAGACCACACTTCAAATCCCATTCGGTTGAGTACGACCGGTTACACTTACGAAAATGTAAAATAACGTGACCATCAGACATTAAACAGCGTTTAAATCAAAACTGCCTAATGTTACTGAATGAAATGTCAAGCCCAGAATGAGCTGTAGGACTGTGAATCTTTGGCGGTGTTTCCATAATCATTCTGAATCCCATCCAGACATAGTCTTTGACAAAAACGCTATTTTCTCAGCTTTTTGTTCAAAATGAAACTTACCCACATTCAAGTGTTTTTTTTGTTTTTTTGTTTTAAGCAGAGGCTCGGTTCTTTCTTTTGATATATTGCATGTTCAGATATGTATACAACAAAATATTCTGGGGGCCATGAAAATTTTGTGAAAATGATATATATATATATATACATATATATGTTCATATGTTAAATACTATTTGTTTTGACAAGGTAAAAGGCCACTTTCATCAAAGTGTCCCACAATAATATTGGACAAACAGAGCAAAGTCAAAATGGTGGTTGGAGGTGCAGGAGGGACAAATATCACCACATCAGTTGCTCAGGTAACAAAAACACTGAAGAGAGTTGAACAATTAAAGCATTGCTCAACTTTACAGCACATAACAGAAAGCAATATCAATACACTGACATTTGATTATTCTGAATTACTATTCTGAACTTGAAAAACATTTGTTTATTCTGAATATATTAAGGTTGGGGCAAAAGGAAAGACGAAGACTTGATAATGCAGAATATGGGCTTTTATTTAATAATAAAACAAACCAAAAACACCCCAATGGGGAAAACAGGACTGGCAGCAGGATTTGACTTGACTAACAAGGCAGGGAAACACATAAGAGGGAACATTTGAAGATGATCTGACACAGAATTGCAAACATAAGGAGAATAGGGGAGCAAACAAAGAGGGTAACAAGGGAGGACAGATGAGGCAAATGAACCAATAATCAGGTAACAAGATGGACAGGATTAAGGGAATAGAGGGTATGCATTGACGTCACTTTCCCAGCGGAACACCCTCCTCGGAGGGTGAACGTGATTTCACCAAGTGCATGTTCCAGAAAGCAATATCAATACACTGACATTTGATTATTCTGAATTCTGAACAACATTCCAATCAACCAATCAGATTTGAGGGACAAGTTTACCATTTATGTCAAGTTTAGGCTTACAACCTGGGTTAGGTGCTTCCACAACAGTGTTTTTCAACTACCATTTCCCTCTGATTTTAGGGATAAGTTATGGGTAGGGTTAGGTTTAGGGGTTGGGAAAAGGTCAACCCAGTCCTATTAGAAAAACGTACCAGTGGGAACATTTTCGCGAGTCGCAAAATACGTACCAATACGTACATATCACTGCAGTTTCGATGTGAAATGTGCAATGAGTGGCGCTAAAAACGTGTTAATTTTTTTTTTTTTTTTTTTTTTTTTTTTTTGCCGGAACAGACAAACGTGAATACGGTACGTTTTTATGACGTTGGTTTTTATACGAATCACCACAGTTCTGATTTGACATTTGCACTCCATTGCGTTTTAAAATCACCAACACTGCACCTAAACCTACCTGATAGTGTTAACAAAAGCAAATGTGACATAAAAAGCATCTGTAATCGTGCCGTTTTAGTTTGTTTTGATCTCTTTTAATGTGACACCATTTACGGGATTCGTACCCGAGGCCTCCTCGTTTTAAGTACAACTCCATATCAGCTGAGCTACCGAGCAAGATTATTATGTCAGATAAACGAAACATATGGAGCTATTTAAGCGATGCAAAGTCCAAAATATATTCGTTTACAAATTGTGCACTTTGGTAAAACGCGTTTTGAAGTCATAACATAATATTGTGCCACGAGACGTGAAAACGAGTCTTTATTAATCCATAATCTGACCCTGTAGTCTAATCGTAACTGTGTATGAAAATGATTAAAAGCGCTTGGCAATAGGTTTGTGTGATATTTAAATCTATTTGTCTTTTGTCTAAAAACCCTTTCCCCTCTCTTGTCTCCCTCATCTCAGGTGATCCTGAACTATCTGTTCTTTGACTATGACCTGCAGAAATCTGTTAATGAACCCAGAGTTCAGATCACACTGAATGTGACAAATATAGAAGATAACTTTGATAAGGTAGGATCCTTACACTTGACAACAAAAAGTTTGTCATCTAAATTCGATTCACAAAGTCAGAAAAGTGATTAATTATACTGATTTTCTCTCTGTTTTGTATGTATGTGTGCAGAAGGTAATTGATGGGTTGAAGCAGAAGAATCATAATATAATTCAAAATACATGTTATACTTCAGAAACATTATCAGTGGTACAGGCGGTCGTACAACAGGGGGAGAAAATCTGTGCTGAATCCGACTACAGGAATTACGGCTCTCCTGCTGGATACTGAGCGCTGCTCCTGCGATCATGCTGCTGTTGAGCCAGCAAAAGTAAAACCGTTGTCTAGTGACAGATCCAGACTTGTTTGTTGGGACGCTTTATGGGTCCCAATAAAACTTGAGGAGGCAACATGCAAAAAGCTATTTATAAATAACATTGTTTCAGCCATTCTACATTACGAATGTAGTATTCTAGTATGTCCATTTTTTTAATTTAGCTAATCTGTTGCTTGCATTTTGAAATCTGCAAAAAAAAAAAAAAAAAAAAAAAAAAAAAAAGCCCACTCAAAAAAATATATTTTTACTGTTGTGAGCTTTACTGAAAAGAGTTTGATAGTTGCATTGTTTTGAAGAATTGTTTGAAAATCAATAAAGTATCATGTAAGTATTAGCCTACTTGATAAGTGTTGTTCAGTCAATGTAACATTGGTGAGTAATTGCAGAAATAGATAAACACAATGCAGTATGTCCTTTTGTGCACACCATATTAGATATAAGCAACTGCAGACAAAATATGTTTTTTGATTTTTAAATCAAAAAACATATTTTGATTTAAACATATTTTGATTGGCGTGTTGCTATTTTGAGACAACTGAAAATGACTGCGATATATGATGTATCTATAGGGTATCAGTGCATGTACTGGGTTTTCATAATAAAATAAATCATAATTATGCAAAATGCCCTTAAGCTGCCTGTGCATAGCCATATAGAGCAATGTATTTTGTCCAGTGCGGAGGAAGGCTCGTTTTGAGGAAAATTAAATTGTAGCTCGATGTCTATGTTATTACGAATGAAAAGAGGTGTTATAAGTGTTTTAACAATGTTTAGCTCACGAGTTATTGGTATGTATATATATATATATATATATATATATATATATATATATATATATTTGTGTGTGTGTGTACTGAATAAATATATGTGCAATACATTTATACACATGCAGTACCATATCTGATCACATATACGTCTATATGGTATAAAGTGTAGCCTATAACTGAATATAAAATTCCATTATGATATAGTAGTAAATATATTGCCACATTTTTCAATATATGAAAAGTGGCAATTCCTTATGCATTATTCAATATATTGTAATATATTAACTCAATATACCTACGTAGCGTTCACTGCTCCCTACTCCCTGAGCATGGGAAATCTGTTTAAGTCCACTTTACCTGACAAATGCATGAATTTGGAACTCTTTGCAACAACATCATCAAACACAGATGCCATTTGAGGAGTTTAAGGTATGACATAATTTAATTTATTTAATATATAGTCATACATGTAGTTGAACTAGGCTAAGTGATAAATGTCTGTTGCATGTTAAATATTGAAATAAACATTATTTTACGATGTGTCTTTTCTTATTTAAACATAATCATGATAGTTCCTTTCCCGCGTTTTTTTAATTTAAAATTCTTGCAGTAGACGATTGTGGTACTGCGCAATGACAGGTGGTGAAACTCCACTCTCCACTTGTGATGGTGTTCTCTAGCCCATCGATGTACCCTTACCCTATGCCTTTTGCAGTGCCCTTGGAGATCTAACTGAACACGTAATTTACGCTTCCTTCGGATTGAAATCTCATTTAAGATGGCGGAATACCCTGTGAAGTTCACTTCGCACTGACGGTCGAATGGAACACACCCCAAGTCACCGCGTATGTGACCAGAAAACAAAAGTAAAAGAAAACACGGAAGAGACGCCAGTCCGGAGGTATAAAACAAAACACACCCAGCGTATTTAACTCCGGTACATGTTGTGGTAAGTTCAGAAGTTATTCTTTATCACAATGCAGGCTATAATAGAAATACGACTGTTACGTAATGCGGTATTCGTAATGCCCAATGATAGATTCCGTGTGTTTTGGGTGATCACTAGCTGCTCAACTCATCAGTCACTACTGAAGGTGTCACACTATGGTGACATGTTAGTAACTAAGCAGAGCAGCTTGTGCCAATGGCTTCTAAGATGCCATGCCACTTAATGAATGATTGTGCACATATTAGACTTCTTTACACCTGTATAGGCTACTTGCATGTTATTTGAATTTGAAATAAGCAATAAACATACAATAAACCTGGCTTTCATGTGTGTAGCAACACTTGAACATGACTTACTCATAATTACTGTATGGCTTTAGAAGTAGGAAGTAGAATTTCAGGTAATGCACTCTTAAAACAGATGTGTTAAAAACAACACAACCTGTGTTAGATCTTAACACACCCGTGTGTCTAGTTAAGGACAACACATTTTGTGTTACTTTTAACTCAAACGTGTTATTCCTGCTCATTTTCTACACACTAATGTGTTATATTTACACAATTTGTGTCAATTATGTACACAAAATGACACAAAATGTGTCACAAAAAATAACACAAAAAATGTGTTATTAATTAACACATCCTTTTTGAGAGTGTACATGAAGACAGCATGAAGGCTAGAATGAGACGGTCTAGTGAGTGCGCATGGCGAACTAATAGAGGTTTCTGCCCTACAGTGTTGGTGCAAAAATACTATTTAAAATTACTTTTGGAAAAATACTTTATAATAAAATCTTCATATTATCGGTCTTTCTGTTAAAACAGTGCAGTGAATAAATATACTGTGGTCTCCCAGTAGTTCGTATAATGGAAGTTTAGCATTATGTAATTGATTTACAATAAAACAAAACATAATTCCCTTATCTAAGAACACATTTTTTGTATTGCAAATCATAATGATTCGTGTATCTTTGAAAACATTTTTTTTTTTTTTGCCTTACAACTCATGATGAACTCAGGCGAGCTCAGTGCTGATCCATTTTCTGTTAATTCTTTTTTTGTGAATTGGAATCTGTGCAAAGGATTGAAGGATACACTTCAAAACAGGCTGAATGATGGACACAAAATGAAAGCTTTCTTCGAAAGATTTTAAAGAGCAATGGAGCTTAAAAAGTACTGTTTTACTCCATGAATCTGAGAGATGAAACATGATTGTTGCCAGTGTTACTGTAAATTTGTTTTTATTGTCCTTTTGAAGGTAATTAGCAGATAAATGTCTTAAATCAGGAGAAAGACTTGGGGAACACAAATCCAAAATGCATCACTGTGAGGAGATAGAGGAGGACAGGAAGGAGAATGAAGAGTATGGTGCAGGATCCAGCTGTGTGTCAATGAAGAGTGATCAGTCCATGCGCGACCCCATTATTTTCAGTGATGGAGCCATGACCTCTGACCCCAGGTACAGTAAGATACCCATGTATGCATTTGGCAGATGCTTTCAAATTAATTTACAGTGCATTCAAGCTACCTAGAGCAACACGTTGGGTTGTGTTCTAAATCACACCCTATACCCTCATTCACTATTCCCTACATTAGTTCCCTAATATAGTCCACTTGACAGAGCGAATGAAAAGAAGTGAGTGAATTCAGACACTGATGAACACCCGATAAGCAGAATCACTGAAAGACAGAGAAACAAGACCAAAAAAAAAAAAGAGAAGAGACAAGCAGAAACACAATAACTACAACTAACTTCAGTCACCATCGTGGTGACCAGTGTCTGCTTTAGTTGAGCTTTTGACTCTTTAACATTAGTTTTCTCTGGCTGCTGTAACTGAGTGTTTATAAAACATGTTTGTTATGGGAGGAAAAAGCCAACATGAAGTTGATCGGGTTTTTTGTTTGTTGTGAAAACAACGAAACGTTGGTCAATAAAAACTTTCTGCAAGTGAGTGTGCAGTCAAATCTCATGTATATTTACTTTTTTTACTGCCACCATTGTTTAGATTGATCTGCTGATTTCTGATATCTGTGTGTCTAAATAATGATGCAGCTGTTTCTTGTGCATGGTGTTTAAAAAAAAAATATTTTAAACTGATTGTTGTTGGAACTCAACAATGGGTGATAATGTAAAATTTTAGTCTGTTAATAATGTAACACAAGGGATTAAACACAGCATGAGTTCAATGAATCAAGAGACTATGTTATGTTTATATCTTCATCAACACATAACTATCAGCACTCAATGATTTTTTTCCCCACATTTGTTTCTGTTATAACAAATGTGACTTGCAAAAATAGTTTAAGCAGACAGAGAAAAAAACAAAAACTGATGTATAAAAAGTTAAGGGTCAAGAGCTCAACTAAAGCAAACACTGATCTCATCAATGGTGACATCAAACCAAACATTTTCAAAAAAACATCAACATCTAAACTTCTGTTAATTCTCAATAAGATCTTCTGTAGAAATAAAGTTCAACTGGTCAGTAATAAGTGCAATAATGTGTAACGACTGGGAGACATTTTTTTCGTTCTTGTACCTCTTTTCAGTGATTCTTGTTAACAGCAGGTGTTCATCATTAATGCTCAATCATCTTTTACATATTAACTTAATTATCTCACTGCAACACAGCATCAATGTTACTTTTACTCTTTGTAATGTGGACACTAGAGGATGTTCCTGTGGGGTTGAAAGGGTTAAAGGTGTAAGATAAAAGACACACCCACAAAATGCATTTTAACAGTAACAAACTGTAAGTTAAAAAAACTGTTAGTGGCAACACTGTTGCCAGTAGTTTACTGTAAAATTGAGTTGTGTGGGTCACTATTGCGCTGACATTGGACTGCACGCGACTTTACAGTTCCCGCTGGATTTCATCGTTCGCATGTAAGCTTAATAAAGCCTGAACCTCATCGTCGGTCCTTCTGTCATATTTTTAACCTTCAATGTTGATTCGAATAGCAAACAACTCTTACTGCACACACTGCAACCGACTTTTAAAAATGGTGGTTGAAATAAAATGCTGCTTGGAGTCAACCAATCAAAATGCTGCGTGAACTCAACCAATCAGCATGTTCAGTGCTTCCAGTGAAAAAGTACTACCTTGCAAGCAGGGACGATTTGATGGGAGGATTTTTACCTGTAACTTTATTTAGACCCTGGTTCCTGCGGTCGAAACACACCAAGTACCACCCCAAAGTCCCTAGTTCCTGGGGAAAGTTCTTGCGGTGGAAACAGGGCTATTATATCCTCATCTCAAACCTTGAACACTTGGTAGGATTAAAATTGGCACTGTTTTAAGATTAGAAAATTTAGGTTGAAAGTATATATAATATATTTAGATTATAATGCTGTGTCAACTTTATCATGCAAAAATTTTGTTGATGTTGTGTCTTTTGTATGTTGTGATCAGATCTGTGCCATCCACTTCATCCCACAATCAGATCCATATCAGGCAAGACAAAACTGAAGCAGTCCTGCAGACACACACACTGGAGACTGGAGACTTGCAGAGAGTCAAAGACCAGCACAAAACCAGCATGAAGAACAAGTATGAGAGATTATTTGAGGGAACTAAACTCCAAGAGAATGAAACCCTCCTGAACAGGATCTACACACAGCTCTACATCATAGAGGGAGAGAGAGAAGGAGTGAATACAGAACATGAGGTTTTACAGATGGAGAAGACAGCTAGAACACAACACTCACAAGACACTCCAATCAACTGCAATGACATCTTTAAAGCATCACCTGCACCAGGATGTGAGGAGAAAGACCAAATCAAGACTGTTCTTACTAAAGGCATCGCTGGAATCGGAAAAACCGTCTCTGTGCAGAAGTTCATTCTAGACTGGGCCGAGGGAAAAGCCAATCAGGATGTAGATTTCATATTTGTGCTTCCATTTCGAGAGATGAACTTGATCCGAGATCATCAGTACAGTCTTCATAGTCTTCTGCTGGACTTTCATCCTGAACTTCAAGATCTGGACTCAAAGATTTATGAGGAGTGTAAAGTTGTGTTCATCTTTGATGGTCTGGATGAAAGCAGAATGACAATGATGTTTTCAGATGTTCAGAAAATTTCTGATGTGACTGAGACTTCATCAGTGGGTGTGTTGATGTCAAAGCTCATGACAGGAGAGCTGCTCCCTTCTGCTCTCATCTGGATTACCTCCAGACCAGCAGCATCCAATCAGATCCCCATCAAATATATCAACCGTCTGACAGAAATTCAGGGATTCAATGAGCCTCAGAAGGAGGAATATTTCAGGAAGAGAATCAATGACAAACATCAAACCAGCAGAATCATCTCACACATTAGAAGAGCAAGAAGCCTCCACATCATGTGCCACATACCTGTCTTCTGCTGGATCTCATCCACTGTGCTTCAGAAGCTCCTGAAAGAAGATCTGAGTGCAGAAATCCCTCAAACTCTGACTGAAATGTACATCCACTTCCTGCTGATTCAGATCAACATGAGGAATCAGAAGTATGAAGAAAGAGATCCAGAGAAACTGCTGCAGTCCAACAGAGAAGTGATTGTGAAACTTGCTGAAGTGGCTTTCAAACAGCTGATGAAGGGCAATGTGATGTTCTATGAGGAGGACCTGAAAGAGAGCAGCATAGATGTCACTGATGCCTCAGAGTTTTCTGGGATTTGCACTGAGATCTTTAAGGAGGAATCTGTGATTCATCAGAGGAAAATATACAGTTTCATTCATTTGAGCGTTCAGGAGTTTCTCGCTGCTTTCTATGCATTTTATCATTATGTTATCAAAAATTTTGACATATTACAGTTTTGTGATGTGATGCATAATCTGCATAGGGATGCAACAGATAAAGCTCTTAAGAGTGAAAATGGACACCTGGATCTGTTCCTTCGGTTCCTGCTGGGCATCTCACTGGAGTCCAATCAGAGACTCTTACAGGATCTACTGACACACACAGACAGCTCAGAGAGCATCAGGAGAACCACACAGTATATTAAAGAGAAGATCAAAGATGGACATGGACTCTCCACTGAAAGATCCATCAATCTGTTCCTCTGTCTGCTGGAAGTGAAAGATCAGACTCTGTCCAGAGAGATTCAGGAGTTTGTGAAATCAGACAAACACTCAGAGAAGAAACTCTCTCCTGCTTACTGCTCAACAATCACCTATATGCTTCATATATCAGAGGAGGAGGAGGTGCTGGATGAGCTGGACCTCAAGAAATACAACACATCAGACGAGGGTAGAAGAAGACTGATACCAGCTGTGATCAACTGCACAAAAGCCCTGTGAGTGTTAAATCATGTCTTAATGTCTTAAATTGTGACTTAGTCATTTTATTTGAATGTCGTTTACAAAAAAAAAAAAAAAAAAAAAAGATATGGCAATACAGGTGAAGAATGAGGATAAGAATTAAATTTTAATGTGTTTTACTCTCTTTCAGTCTTGCTGGCTGTAATCTCACTGGTCAGTCATGTGAAATTGTGTCATTAGCTCTTCAATCCTCACACTCTGTCCTGAAAGAGCTGGATCTGAGCAACAATGATCTGCAGGATTCAGGAGTGAAGCTGTTCTCTGATGGACTGAAGAGTCCAAAATGTCAGCTGGAGATAATAAGGTATTTAAGAATATATAAAGGATAATGTACGGTTAGCCGGTCATAGTGTTGATGTGTGTCTGTAGATGATCTGACTGTGTGTGTTCCTCCGTAGGTTGTCTGGCTGTATGGTGACAGAGGAAGGCTGTGGTTATGTGTCTTCAGCTCTGAGTTCAAACCCCTCACACCTGAGAGAGCTGGATCTGAGCTACAATCACCCAGGACAATCAGGAGTCAAGCTGCTTAACCACAAACTAAATGATCCAAACTGCTCACTGCAGGTTCTCAAGTATGTTTAGCAGTAATGACTCAAATATCTGTATGTGATGGAGATCACCTAAGAGGGATCTTTTGTTAAGAAATTGCTAGTGAAATATTTTTTTATGGTATCATTACTTTTTTTTTTTTAACTGGCTTTAATCCATAAATCTCTCACAAGTAAAAACACTGAACATTCAAATTTTGAGGGTGTAAAACTAGAGGACTAATACAAATTAACTTGAAGAAAAAAAAAATTACTACAACCATATACCACAACAATATATTTTTAAAGTCCTACTAGGATTCGAGAGAGCCTAGTATTAAAGGGTTAAATGCTATCACAATTTGCAGTACTTATTTAACACTTTTTTGTTGTCTTTTGTTTGCGATGTTTGATTGCAATGTTTTGTGGTCTGTGTGACTTAGGCATAATTGACTCTGTACTATCCTGTCTCTGGTCTGGAGCACACTGGTGTGCAATGCAGTGGTTCATGTGACAGAAGCAAAACCATGGGCCATATTCACAAAAAAAAAAAAAAATCTTAAGCCTTAAGCACAACCCCCCGCAAAAAAATTCATAATCAAATTACTAAGCGAACACTGACAGGAATAGTGATTCGGAGTGTGAAGTCAGCGAAAGAATCATAGCGATGATTGTTTTGTATAGTGGAGAGTCTGTGTATGTATTGAGACAATTGTTTTTGAAAAGGCACTTTCATTTTCGCGATCAAAGGGGCAGGGGCTCAAACCCCGTGCACGCCACTGTTTGGTTGCATGGACTGTCAATGGAGGAACAGAAATCTCTCAGGCTTCATTAAAAATATCTTCATTTGTGTGTCAGAGATTAATCTGATGGCTTAGAATGACAAGGGAGAGTAAATTATGACAGAATTTACATTTTTGTGGGAACTCGAATTAAAAGCCACAAAACTCACAATTTTATTTGCAATTATAACAATCTTCCCACATATCATATAATTTGTGTGTGTGTGTGTGTGTGTGTGTCTGTATAGTTTGGACCATGGAGGAGATATCAGGATCAGACCAGGAATGCGAAAATGTAAGTCCTGTCTTTCTCTCTTTCTCTCTCTCTCTACACATACACATACACACACACACACACACACATACTGGTATACCTATCGTTATGAGAACATTCCATATGGATAATGATTTCTACTAACTGTATATTCTACCAATCATTGAAAGAAAAATACATACATATATACATACATACGTATGATTTATAAGCTGTTTTCCTCATGGGGGCCAAAAAAGTCCCAACAAAAATTACAGTTATTACTAGTTATTACAGTTATTACTCTTTAAGGAGACATAATGTAGGGTTCACCAGATACACACACACACATACACACACACACACACCTGTGCATATTTAACAATGTCATTGATGTTCTCCTCTCTCTTTTTGTGTTCAGATGCCTGTGATCTCACACTGGATCCAAACACAGCACACACTCAACTCATCCTGTCTGAGGACAACAGAAAAACAACATTTGTGAAAGAGCATCAGTCATATCCTGATCATCCAGAGAGATTTGAGAACCAAGAGCAGGTTTTGTGTCGAGAGAGTCTGACTGGACGCTGTTACTGGGAGGTTAAATGGAGTGGATCCGGTCATGTAGCAGTGGCATATAAAGGTATCAGCAGGAAAAGTGGGATTGACTGTTGGTTTGGACTCAATGAACAGTCCTGGAGTATGTACTGTTCTGATATGAATTACACTGTCTGGTTCAATAATAACAGCACTGATGTATCTGGCCCTTCAGCCCGCTCTAGTAGAATAGGCATCTTTCTGGATGTGTCGGCCGGCACTCTGTCCTTCTACAGCGTCTCTGACACACACACACTCACACACATATACACATTCAACACCACATTCACTGAACCCCTCTATGCTGGATTTGGGGTTTATCCCGAATCTTCAGTGTCTCTGTGTCAGATTTAACAACCTGCTGTGATGAACCACAGAGCCACATTTCCCCCTCAGAGTAAAAAAAACACAAAGGTTATTGAGATTTCAAATCTTTTCATTGCAACTGTCTCACAATTGTGACATCAATTAATAGTCACAAGTGCAAAAAATAAAGTTTCAGTTGTGAGCTATAGTCACATTGTAATGTATGAGGTCACTTTGTGAAAAATAAGTCACATTGTAATATAAATTTGCAGTGTGAGAAGTAGTTGCAGATCTGAGATTTAAAGTCACATTGTATGATATAAAGTCACAATTACCAGAAATAAATTCCCAAATTATGAGATACAAAGTCACAGTTGCAAGAAAACGAATGAATCAAATTCTGCAGTTCACAGGGATATTAATCATTGCCAATTAAATATAGAGCAGTAGACTTTGGCTGTGTTTCACTCTTTTGAATACAGTGGTGTCCAGCGCATCAACAAGGTTCCCCGTCAATGAGTTATAGAGAGCTTCCACAGGTGCAAATAAGAGATGTGACTGGTCAGATGTTCTGTCATATTGCTAATGTAACTGATATAGAAATTATATTGTTAAATATACTGAGTAGAATTAACACAAATTCATGTTCATGTCTGCATACCTGGTATAGTTGTCTATGTGTGAGAGTTTCTCTTTAATTGAGTCATGATGTCTTATTTCCCATGTTGGCTCTTATTCTTCCCTGTTGCACCATAATTGCATGGGATAGGTTTTATCTTTATTTAAATTATCATTTTTATAAATCCATCTTAATAGGTTAGTTCACCCAAAAATGAAAATTCTGTCATTAATTACTCACCCTCATGTCCTTCCAAACCCGTAAGACCTTCGTTCATCTTCAGAACACGAATTAAGATATGGAACGACATGAGGGTGAGGAATTAATGAGATAAACTTTTAGGTGAAAATTTTTGGGTGAACTAACCCTTTAACTCATGTTTATAATGTTATTTTAATGAACTGTTATTAGTTTTTGTAATTTTACTATTTGAGTTAAATTTTTATCTTTTATCTAAATGTGGGTGATCATATTGTACGTTTACTAGACAGAACATGTGGGGCTTTTTTATATGAAGTATGTTTTCTGTTTTATAAAATTTTCTTGTTGAAAGCAATCTTTTTCGCTGAATTTGTGTTTGTTTTTGCATTGGGGACCCTTTTGCACCATGATTGTATGGGTGAGACAGGACATTTAAGGGCGTTTCACCCACAAAAGCCTGTTGCCCCGTGTTTAAGTGACCAATGCCACTCAATATCTACACAACGCATAAGTTATAGTTTCTTCTAACTGATTTCGTGAACTCCAGCTACATCAGTCATACTTGGTGTCATGATACACCGGTTACACTAAATGAATGAATTACTGAACCCATCAGAATATTTTGTGAAGGCACACACAGTCATGATGATCTATCACAGAATAATGCTTCTTACACTCTCTTAGACAGGAGAGATTATGTTGATCCATTTGAGGTAATTGAGCTTTTATATTTCATTTATTAAATTCAAAGGTTTTTATCAAAAGGGGAAATAATGTTTATGGAAATAATGTTAATGTTTCATTACTTCTTCATTAGTTGTTTTGCTATCCTGATGCTATCCTGATTTTTGTCGCTCCTTCTCTGAATGGTTTGAATGCAGGTATCAGGTAAAATTTGTTGTTATTGTGTGAGTCAGTGGAGACTTCAGTGAGTCAAAGGTGATGGTCTGTAGAAACGCTCTGGCTCTTCATTTGGTGTGATCTTATAAAAGCTACTGTAGATGTCCTCACTGTTTCAGAGGATCCATAGACTCAGTTTCATCCTGTTGGGTTGTCTGCAATTGTTCAGCCAATGTGTTTCTCCCTGATCATTTACCTTTAATTATTTAGCATGATCAATGGATTGGTTTTGTCAAAACATTTGGTCAGTTAATCTAAAAATGTGCTTCATATGGGAAGAGCTAAATGAAACAACCAGGTTTTATTCTACTAAATATATCTGATAATATGACTGAATCAATCAGTTGCAGTTACTGAGAAAAACGTCTGACACACACGAGGGACGCGTGGAAAGACTGCAAGTTATAACACATGCATGCAGGTAGACTATTTGACCACAAATATCAAGCAGATCTGTCAACTCAAACTAATTTGATTATTCTTTTGCCATGTTTTACCCCAGACAAAAAAAAAAAAAACATTTTGAATGATGATAACTGATCCATTTCTGAAAGCTCTGATGATATTAATGGATTCTCTGTATGTGTCACGACTCATGATGATACTGTACAGTAATTGAGGACATCAGAACACATGCTGATCAAGAAAAGGGATGTGGGGGAAAAATATCTTAGGCCAACTTTTAATGTTGGCTTGATAAAAAAAATCATGATTTTTAATCAAGATCATGCTTTATCAGCTATTTTTTAACTTATTAAACCACATGATTTTTTCCTTGTGTTTTGTTCCTGTGTTGAGTTTAATTTTCGTTCATACTGCCTGTGTGTGTTCAGTCATTTTATTAGGCTTGTTTGAGATGCGCCTAGCCTTGCCTGAAATTCAGCCGAGAGTAGGCGGCTGTCTTGCCTGCACAAAAAAGTGCAGGCAAGACAGACAGTTCTCTGTTCTCGAAGTGGATCAGACACCTACGAGATCAAAGGCAGATATCGCGGGGTTCACACTCGTGCACTGTGTTGCTGATAAACTTGATGTAATTTAAGTTCTGTTACTTTTATATGAAAATAAATATAATGAACAAGACACCTAAGTACTTGTTATTTATTTCCATTCGAAAGGCATGTGTATCAATCATTAATCATAAATATGACAACAATCACATAACCCATAGACAGATTGCACTGTCAGGGACTTTGGGAATATTCACACATAATTTATACACATAAAATCATGATATTAGAGTTTTAAAATCAAACATTTTAAAAGAGATCAATACATCACAGTTGTTTAAACCAATGAGCATTAAGCTGTGTTGTCAGCAAGTCGTTTCCCATCGTGCTTTTGGTCGGTGGAGAGCAACTGCGTTCGACTGCAGAATCCGACACGTCTGCCTTGCCCTCGCGAGAGGTTTTTGACACACGTCGGCATGACATCAGAGTAAGGCGGCCCACCCTCGGACACATTTCTAACTGGCATGCATCTCGCGGTGATCGGTTCTGCGATTTTGCTCATCTCAAACAAGCCTATTTTTTTTTTTTTTTTTTACACTCTGACGTGGACAAGTAACGCTCTCAAAAACGCCCCTCTGTTTATGGCCTCGCCCACTGAGCTGGTAACTCCTATTACTGTCCTGCAGAGACCTGTAACATTACTTAGGGTTGGTGGAGTTAAAACGAAAGTGAAAGAAGAAAATAAGCTACTACGCCATTAGGAAGCCATTTTGTTTATTTACACGGCTGCATATTTTGTGGTAAGTTCATAACTTATTCTTTATGTAAACTATCAGTCATATAAAGCGAGCTGCTATTTAGGTTTGTGTTCCTTATGTTTCGACAGTTTAACTGTCCACACGAACACGGGTATTTCCAAAACTGCAGCTTTCATGTGGTTTGGCCGTTCGTCCACACGCAAGCGCAGTATCCGGTAACTGAAACCTAACTTTTTTGAAAACTCTGGCCAGGGTGAAGATTTTTAGAAACTCCGGTTACAGCGTTGTCGTGTAGACGGTGAAACCGGAGATTTTGGCCATACATATATAAATCTACTTTGTTTACGTGAGGCGAGTCTGTGCAATGAAGGACGGAGCCAACGTAAAGGAGGAAAAACTCCGTTTATGAAAGTACCCGTGTACGTGTGGACTAGGCCTAATCAGAAACAACAGTGAACGTCGAGCGTCGATTCTGCTAGTTGATTCATCATTTGTCATGACTCGCCCTTGTGGTACATTCGACACAGTACAAACTAAGGCAGTGCTGAATTCTTCACTTCACAGCATACACATTAGGCTACCATAATAGTGCTAAAATACTAAAACCGCTGTAAATTGTTGCAAACTACATAGAAATATTTTGTGTCTATTGTATTGTTTCTAGCTCTTGTAACAAATATTAAACGCTGAATAAAGAGTGATGAATAAGTAGGCTACATGAACCTGAATATAATAAAAAATATCTGAACATCAGCAACTGTTTTAATATGATGAAATTTATGTTTGAAATTAAACATTACTGACAAATATTGGAGATGTCGCATTATAGAGTGTAAATGAGATCATCACACAATCGGACCAGAAACATAGAAAAGCTGCAGTTCTGTTCACTTTGAAAAATGCCAGTTAGACAACAGCTTCATTTGCTCAGTAATTACGGTCTAGTTCTTTTTTCAGTGCAGATGTGCTCTATTGAATTGAACTGTATTGCACTGAACTTAAGCTGTGATACCCTAATTGAACAACAATGATGTACTGTAGTTATATTATAGAAGGTAATTAGACTGCAAAGCCTTGCAGTTACAGTGGATTAAGGGTATTTTAATGTAGGTTAAAGCATTTTATTTGCTGTATTATGTTGAACAGAATAATTGAACAACACAAACTTACTGTATCTTTTTTTTATATCTGTATTTCCGCATAAAAGGTCTGAAATCAATCTCTCAACACTCTTTGATAAATGAGAGTAGAAGGACAGGCCCTCTAAAATGAGTTCTCCATCTGCTGGCTCAAGCGGCAATGCATCCAGTGATGAAACTGAGACGTCTGATCCCAGGTGACACATTAGCCATTTTTGCATTTGGCATGTTTTTAATCCGCAGTGACTTTACAGTGCATTACAATATTCTGCAGTTGGTGAGTGTTGCTTTGATACATTCACAGAGAGGCACAGGATCACTTCCCTGAACCTTAACTTTCACTGTTCGTCATTGTTGACTGAATCCTGTTAATGAAACAATAAGGCCTGTTCACAATACTGATGATAACTGTAATGATAAATAATTGTTCCACTTTGAGGAGAATACTGAAGTCCACACTACAAATATAATAATAACAACACAGAGGAAAGATGTCACTGGAATCACTATCAGAAAGATTTTTGTCCAGCTGATGAACAATAAAATCAGTGACAGCCAATCAAAATTCACCGATTTTAAATAGCTTGTGCATTTAAAGTGGCAGGTGACGAATAAACAAGAATTTATAATCTGTTGATGGGGACACTAATGTTATAGTTATTGTTTTTATTGTGAAGAGTTATTCAATTTATAGTTCACCCAAGAATGATTTTTCTCCCTCCCTCAGGCTGCTCCAAAACTTTCATTCATCTTCGAATCATAAATTAAGATATTTTTAATGAAACCTGAAAGATTTCCGTCCTTCTGCTGAAAGTTCTTGGCATCAAAACTTTGAAGATCCAAATGGGTCATAAATACATCGAAAAACTAATCAATATGAATCAAGTGGTTTAATCCCAGGCTTGTGAAGGGATACAATCATTTTATATGAAAAGATTTAATTTAGTCTTTAGGAAGACCCTTAATGGATCTTTAAAGTTTTGGTGGCATGGACTTCAAATAGAGGCATAGAAATTACTCAGGTTTCATTAAAAATATCTTTATTTTATTTATTTTTTTCAAAGATGAATAAAAGTCTGACATGTTTGGAATGACAGAATATTTATTTTTGGGTGAACTAACTGTTGTACTGTCTAAAATGCTGTTTTGTTTGTCTTTTGTCAGAATCAGCAGGAGGAAGACACAGAGATCAGAGTCTCCAGAACCCAGTGGTGTGTCTCTAAAGAGTTACAGATCAATGGAAGCACCCCCTAGATTCAGTGATGAATCAGGGTCTTCTGATCCTCTGTTAGTATAAACATTTACTTGCTAATCTACTGTTGTTCATCTCAGATGAATAATGATTTAAAGGGATAATTCACCCAAAAATTGAAAATTATCCCATGATTTACTCACCCTCAAGCCATCCTAGGTTTATATGACTATCTTCTTTCAGACGAACACAATCTGAGATATATTTAAAAATATCCTTAGTCCTCCAAGGTTTATAATGGTTGTGAATGGCTGCCCCAAAAAAACTGCATCCATCCATGAAAAACTCCAGGGGATTAATAAAGGTCTTCTGAAGTGAATTGATGCATATGTGTAAGGCAAATATCCTTATTTAAAACTTTATAAAGTAAGATAATGAGCTTCTGGCGCGACAGCCATATGCATTCAACGTACATCCAAAAAGCATTAACTTCTGTGACGTAGTACACAATGCCATGACATACTACACTACGCCATGACGTACTACACTATGTCCTACACTATAACGCGTTGTGCGTCACAAGAGAGTACACAAAATACTCAGGTTTCATTAAAACTATCTTGATTTTTGTTTCAAAGATGAATGAAAGTCATATATGTTTGGATAATATTCATTTTTGAGCTAACCAGATTAAGTACTGTCTAAAATGCTGTTTTTTTTTGTTTGTTTGTTTTGTTTTTTTTGTCGGAATCAGCAGGAGGAAGAGACAGAGATCAGAGTCTCCAGAACCCAGCGGTGTGTCTCTAAAGAGTTACAGATCCATGGAAGCACACCTTAGATTCAGTGATGAACCAGTGTCTTCTGATCCTCTGTTAGTATAAACATTTACTTGCTAATTTACTGTAGTGCATCTCAGATGAATAATTATTTAATAAAGTAAATGAAATGGCACAAAATGCACTCCAAAATATGCAACATATGCACTGTACAGGGGTGCAACTTAAAGAGGGATGCCAAACTTGTCCTAATAAGCAATACATTTCTGATGGCCATCAGATGTCCTTGTATCACTGTCGTAATTTTTGCTGCTCTGTTTTTTTTTTTTATTTCAGCAGGAGGGACATACATGAGCTGAAATCTGTGCCATCCTTTACATCCCACTATCAGACTCACATCAGGCAAGACAAAACTGAATCAGTCCTGCAGACACACACACTGGAGACTGGAGACCTGCAGAGAGTCAAAGATCAGCACAAAACCAGCATGAAGAACAAGTATGAGAGATTATTTGAGGGAACCAAAGTCCAAGAGAATGAAACCCTCCTGAACAGGATCTACACACAGCTCTACATTATAGAGGGAGAGAGAGAAGAAGTGAATGAAGAACATGAGGTTTTACAGATGAAGAAAACAGCCAGAACACAACACTCACAAGACAATCCAATTGACTGTAATGACATCTTTAAAGCCTCACCTGAACCAGGATGTGAGGAGAAAGACCAAATCAAGACTGTTCTTACTAAAGGCATCGCTGGAATCGGAAAAAGTGTCTCTGTGCAGAAGTTCATTCTGGACTGGGCCGAGGGAAAAGACAATCAGGATGTAGATTTCATGTTTGTGCTTCCATTTCGAGAGCTGAACTTGATCCGAGATCATCAATACAGTCTTCATAGACTTCTACTTGACTTTCATCCTGAACTTCAAGATCTGGATTTAAAAATTTATGAGGAATGTAAAGTTGTGTTCATCTTTGATGGTCTGGATGAAAGCAGAATGACACTGGTGTTTTCAGATGCTCAGAAAGTTTCTGATGTGACTGAGACTTCATCAGTGGGTGTGTTGATGTCAAACCTCATGAAAGGAGAGCTGCTTCCCTCGGCTCTTATCTGGATCACCTCCAGACCAGCAGCAGCCAATCAGATCCCCTCCAAATACATCAACCGTCTGACAGAAATTCATGGATTTGATGATCCTCAGAAGGAGGAATATTTCAGGAAGAGAATCAGTAATGAGCATCAAGCCAACAGAATCATCTCACACATCAGAAGAGCAAGAAGCCTCCACATCATGTGCCACATACCCGTCTTCTGCTGGATCTCATCCACTGTGCTTCAAAAGCTTCTAAAAGAAGATCTGAGTGCAGAAATCCCTCAAAATCTGACTGAAATGTACATCCACTTCCTGCTGATACAGATCCACATGAGGAATCAGAAGTATGAAGAGAGAGATCCAGAGAAACTCCTGCAGTCAAACAGAGAAGTGATTGTGAAACTTGCTGAAGTGGCTTTCAAACAGCTGATGAAGGGCAATGTGATGTTCTATGAGGAGGACCTGAGAGAGAGCGGCATAGATGCCACTGATGCCTCAGTGTATTCTGGGATTTGCACTGAGATCTTTAAGGAGGAATCTGTGATTCATCAGAGGAAAATCTACAGCTTCATTCATCTGAGCATTCAGGAGTTTCTTGCTGCTTTCTATGTTTTCTACTATTATGTAATAGAACATGTTGACAAACTGCAGTTTTTGGATGTAGTTCATAATCTACATAAGGAAGTAGTAGATAAAGCCCTTAAGAGTGAGAACGGACACCTGGATCTGTTCCTGCGGTTCCTGCTGGGCGTCTCACTGGAATCCAATCACAGACTCTTACAGGATCTACTGAGACACACAAAGAAAGGCTCAGATAGCATGAGGAGAACCACACAGTACATTAAAGACAAGATCAAAGATGGACATGGACTCTCCACTGAAAGATCCATCAATCTGTTCCTTTGTCTGCTAGAAGTGAAAGATAAGACTCTGTCCGAAGAGATTCAGGAGTTTGTGAAATCAGACAAACACTCAGAGAAGAAACTCTCTCCTGCTCACTGCTCAACAATCGCCTACATGCTTCAGATCTCAGAGGAGGTGTTGGATGAGCTGGACCTCAAGAAATACAACACATCAGATGAGGGTAGAAGAAGACTGATACCAGCCGTGATCAACTGTAGGAAAGCCCTGTGAGTATTTAATCATGTCGTACAGTGAATATTATTTTCTAAATGTTGGTGTACTAACTGATACATCTTAAGTATTCTGCTTTTTTAGATTTTCATTATAGTAAAAGACAGTGATATTATTGAAATACATATTGAAGAATGAGGTTAAGAATTTAATTCTCATATGTTTTACTCTCTTTCAGTCTTGCTGACTGTAATCTCACTGGTCAACATTGTAAAATTGTGTCATCAGCTCTACAATCCTCAAACTCTGTCCTGAAAGAGCTGGACCTGAGTAACAATGACCTGCAAGATTCAGGAGTGAAGCTACTCTCTGATGGACTGAAGAATCTAAACTGTCAGCTTGAGATACTGAGGTAAGACTATGAGATCACTCAATGCGTCTAACATGACGAGAATCTGTTTTTGCTTATTTGTTTTATCCATCTTTAGGTTATCAGGCTGTATGGTGTCAGAGGAAGGCTGTGGTTATGTATCTTCAGCTCTGAGTTCAAACCCCTCACACCTAAGAGAGCTAGATCTGAGCTACAATCACCCAGGACGATCAGGAGTCCAGCTGTTTAATGACAAATTGAAGGATCCAAACTTCTCCTTGCAGATACTCAAGTATGTGGGGCAGTAGCATGGTTTTACTCAAGATCCCTAACACTGCTAATCAGAGGTGTACAGTAATGACATACAAATATTTTGAAACTGTTTTCAAAATATTTAGAAAAATAAAAAATAAAAAATTTTTCAATATCTACTTTACTAGAATACAAATATTTTGTTAACTTTTACTTCTCTATATTTGTAAAGAAAATGTATACTTTTACTCTGATACATTTCTCCAGACTCTATTGTAAATTTGCCACTGGAAAGTGTAAAAAAATAACAGCATGAAAAGGTTTGCTTATCAGTCATAACGATATCCAGTTTATGAATGAATATTTTAATGCATTTTTTTTTTTTTATAACGTTCGAGTTTATGCTCAAGGTAAAAACAGGACATTAGAAACATGACCACAGACTGAAATTGATTTTGATATTTAATATGACCAGAAAGTTTTTAGCCTTAGTGCTGACTGAAGGACTAAACGGTTTTCACGCCAGCTTTAAGTTGTCTACATACCCTGTAACATTTCGTGAATTGCTGGAATACAGTAGGAATGCTGTCTGTAGGAGAGGATCTTGGACTGTTAGGTTCTGATTAGGTAATGGACAAGACCCCCTGATTACTGGTCAGAGCACAAATAATGAGGAGACAGGTAATCAGCTTAAGACTGTCTATTGGAGGCAGAGATAGGTGTAAATTCAATGATGTACATAGTATAAAAAATTAACAAAATACAATAATTAATAAACAAAATTAATAAATTACAATCATAATAAAGTATTTTTCCAATTCATGGAAAAATACACGCCATAAATGATCATTTGACATTAATAACATACAGTGCCCACATATAGATTAAGGTGTGGCGCAAATGAGCAGAATTCAACTTAACATAATGCTAATCACTCACTAGGTATTATAACCAAATACAGACTAACATCATTAAGATCATTTAGAACCCACAACATTTATCTGCATCTTAAATGGTTATTCACCCAAAAATGAAAATTCTGTCATTAACTACTCACCCTCATGTTGTTTCAAACCCGTATGACTTTCATTCATCTTCGGAACACAAATGAAGATCTTTTTGTTGAAATCTGAGAGCTTTCTGTTCCTCCATTGAAAGCTACATGACTGAAACTTTTAAGCTTCAAGAAGTTCATAAAGATATTGTAAGACTAATACATATGAATTGAGTGGTTTAGTCCAAAATTTTCTGAAGAAAAACGATCACTTTCTATGATCAACAGATTGAATTTCAAAGTTTCAGTTGTGTAGCTGTCTATGCTACACAAAATCTTTGATTTTCTTGGTGTGGTTTTCATCACGCACACACAAATTTGCTCTCCGTTCTGCTGTCATTGTTTGCACGTCTAAAAACTTTGCTTGCGAGTTCAAAAAGTGACCAAACTTCTTGCGCCTAGATATTATGTCGCCCAGTGGAATAAAGCTCCACTTTAGTTCAAAACTTTTCAATGTGCAAGCAAACAATGTCAGGAGAATGGAGAGCAAATTTGCATGATGAACTAAGAAAAACAAAGATTTACTTAAACTGCAAAGAATTTTGAAATAAATAAATGTATTTGTAATTAAAACAGTTCTAAGAAGACTTTTTATTAGTAATATTTTATTTTTTAATTACAATAGTTTTTGCTCTCGACCACCGTTTGTTTGATTGAGTAATAAACACACGCACACACAATAGGGTACTGGGTACATCCGTGACTCAAGATGTTTCAGAAAGGGGGACATGTCCCAGTCATTTGCAAATTATGCACATAGTCATATAACAGTCTATTTCAATCACTAATCTATATAAATGACATTTATGTAGATCAGTGATTTCAATAGGAAAACTACAGATAGCCAGTTTTCAACAAAAAGTTAGGGAAAAAGTTAATCAGAGCAGCATATCGTCCAAAAAAAAAAAAAAAAAAAAAGATCCTACAAACATTGCAGATGAATGGGCCTACAGCCACAGTTTTAGGAAGGAGGGGAATTGTATGATTGTTTTGTATGAAATGTTGACGTTTATAAATAAGCGTTTTGGCACACCTGAGGGCTGTTTCATAAAACAAGATTAGAAAACAAGCCAGGCTTATTTTAGTTAGTCAGACTTATTGTCAGTGAATTCTGTTTCATAAAGCAAACTTAAATTAGTTCAAACTCAGTTACTCTGGCAACTTATGCTGGGAAACTAGCCTGGTCCGGGGCAGGCTAACTGTCAGGCTAAGCTGAGCTCCTCTAACACTGACCAATAAGAATGATGATATTACAGCTGACTCTCTCACATACAATTATTTGACTTTATTAACCACTATCAGTCCAAAAATAAATAAATATAAATAAGATTTTCTTATCAAAGTGATAAAATGTTGTGTTGCAAAATTGAGCACCCATTTACTAAATAGAGCTAAAAATATATACATATATATATATATACATATTTTTTTTTTTATTAAAAGGTAAGTATGATGAACCAAAACATTTAAAGAGAAGTAATTTCTTAAAAATTAAGTTTTATATATATCCCACTGAATCATTCTCAGACTTAATGCTGACAAAAATGGAACCACTTGGGACAAAACTGTCAGGAAAACTTATTTTTTAGGACAAAAGAGGACAGTGGTAAAAGAGGATTACCAAATCATTGTTTTAAGTGTGAAAATATTACAAAAGTAACACAGAAATTCAAAATCAATGGACCTGTGACAAGGCCCCTAAAACAATCAGGCCTTCATTTTAAGCTTTTTAGTGATGAGTGATTTTTTTTTTGCTCGACAAAGAGCAGGAGAAAAACCAAGCAAGTGCCTCAGAGCCAGCAAAAGCTATGAAAAGAGTGACAGAGTAATATGCAGCCTGCAGAAGTGACATGCATGGTTGTTGTTTACATTAGAAATAGGCCTACCTACTGTAGTCAAAGCACAATAAAGTCAGCTAGCCTTTTCCCAGGCCCATATTTACTAAAATATAGACCTCTGGGAAACTATATATCTGTAATCTACAGGTTTTCTTTTCTTATTGGCTAAATGTTTTGTGACCAAGATTTAATTAGATTGATTTAAAATATATGAATAAATTTCTCTCTGGTTTTGTTTGGCAGCTGTAATACCTTTTATGGTTATTAGAAGAGCAGAAATTAAATCACAAAATTAAAATAAATATGCACAGACTAAATTTTAATTGGTAAGATGAATCTAAACTCAGTAGTTGGCCTGAAGTATATTGATTTACCCCATTACAATAGTCCATATACAGTTACTATCATAAGAATACACTTACTTGTAGGTTTAAAATTGTACATAAGGCACATTTAATGTCCAACATCAAATATTTTAGCAAAATGTATAATTTAGTCAGAATAATGCACTTCTATTGCGTTCCGTCTTTGGCGCGCAGCAGCACTCGTTCACTGTGAAGTTTAGCAATAAAATGGAAATATTTGCATGACTTTCTAACATTTACAGATGGAGAATAAACTTGTGAAAAGGAAATCACCATGTCTCAAACGCATAAAATAGCACAAAATATATGCTGTTTCCTATGGTGGAACGATTTGATCCATGATTATCCTCTAGGGCTGCTTAAGAAAAGCGTGCACGCGCAATTATCTTGACTAGGTAAACCTGGATCGAATTAGCAGGACTGTGTGAACTTCAATTACCTTTTATGAAACTGCTTTAGCTCCAACTCATTTGTTAGGTTCATTCAAGTCAGGTTTTGGAGTTTAATCCTCGCTTTTCTTAGCCACTTTTATGAAACAGCCCTCTGGGGTGCGTTTCCCATACAACGATATAACTCGCTGCTTCACTACAGTGATTTCAGAATGGCTTCTTGATCCTGTTACACTAAATTACCTCTAACAAACTATTTCATAACTTAAAAAAAAAAAACAAAAAAAAAACAAATATAGTTTGTAACTTGGTATTTTATATGTTCATTTAAAGATGTAATAGTAAAATCAAAGTCCGGACCATTATCATGAAGTCATGAAGACAAGTTTACATTTTGGAACATTATTTTACCTGTATTTTGAAATTTTCAGTATATATTTATTAATTAACATAAACTAATTCAAATCAACGTTTAGTGACCATTTTTTTATTTTAAAACAGCACCATTTCTCCTATGGTTTTTAAAGTCATTTTTAAAGGTTGTTCCAGCATCTTGAAATGTTGCCACAGTTCTTATGGTTTTAATCTTTTTTTTTTTTCTCTCTCTTCATGAAATAGTTGTATTGAGTCACTTGATCTTCAATTTATCCTCAATGTGTTATGAAGGCTGTTGGTTTTTTGAGTTGGTCTGCCTTTGAAGTTCTGTAGCTAAGTTTGAGACTGTTTCTTACCAGAATCCTGAATTTGCTATTTGAATGCCAACTTGAATGCTTGAGAAATCTGTATTCATTGATTTTAAAATGCTCAGTGATATTTTAGCTGCTTCTAGCACACTTTTAATAATCAAACATTAGTCATTTGTGGTTTGTATTTGTCTCTTTTTAGTTTGGCTCATGCAGGCCCTTTTCGAATCACACCAGGACTGAGAAAATGTGGGTATTTTCTCTCTCTCTCTCTCTCTCTCTCTCTCTCTCACTCACTCTCTCACACACACACACACACACACACACACACACACACGGTTTTAAAACTGCCCATAATACATTTCTCTTCTCTCTTCATGTGTTCAGATGCGTGTGATCTCACTCTGGATCCAAACACAGCACACACTCAACTCATCCTGTCTGAGGAGAACAGAAAGGCGACATACATCAAAGAGCATAAGTCGTATCCTGATCATCCAGAGAGATTTGAGCACCATGAGCAGGTTTTGTGTCGAGAGAGTCTGACTGGACGCTGTTACTGGGAGGCTGAATGGAGTGGATGGGCTTATATAGCAGTGACATATGAAGGAATCAACAGGAAAGGAGGCAGTGACTCTTGGTTTGGATACAATGACAAATCCTGGAGTCTGAACTGCACTGAAAACAGATATTCTGCCTGGCACAATTATAAGAAAACTGATATACCAGCCCCTTCACCGCTGTCTAATAGAGTAGGAGTGTATCTGGACTGGTCAGCTGGCTCTCTGTCGTACTACAGTGTCTCTGACACACACACACTCACACACATACACACATTTAACACCACATTCACTGAACCCCTCTATGCTGGATTCAGGGTGTTTAAATCTGAATTGTCTCTGTGTCAGATTTAACCATCTGCTTTGAGCAGGGGTGTAAGTACAGACGGTGCTGCAAGCACACGCAAGCAGGCCCCTGGTGATGAAGTGACTCTACAGGATACTGGGGATACTCACATTTCAAATGAAATGCGCTAGTTTGAGATTCTAAATCACGCTCTACCGCTTACTGTCAACCATATAAGAACACGTGAGCAAAGGCTCAATATTCTGCTCAAACAAAACATTTTCAATAAAACATCAATATCTAAACTTCTGTTAATTAAGTTAATTAACTTCTGTCAATAAGAGCTTCTGTAGACGTGTGACAGAAATAAAGTCAGTCTGGTTAGTAATAAGTGAAGCTGGTAATGCTGTTTGTGGAGTTGTTTAATCAGATCTTCAGAGATTTAATGTCTTTTATCTTCAGTTCATCTAAGGCTGTGGCTGAAGAAAGTTGTAGTTTGTGTTCTTATTTCTCTTTCTTTCAGTGCTTGTTCACAGCAGGTGTTTGAATGATTGAAAGAATGTTTCAGGAACATCATACTAACCTTTAAATAACGTTCTACTAACATTAAGGAAACATTTTCATGTTCTTGGAATGTTACAAATCAACGTTCCTACAATCCTGAATTTTAGATCAAAATTAAGTTGAAATAACGTTTGAGGAACATTAAACCTTATAAAAACGTTCCTCTAACGTCAAGAAAACTGGAAATTTTTTACGTTCCCAGAACCAACACTGAATATTTAGAGAATGTTCTTATAACAAAATTCTGTTAGCTGGGTAGCCTATATAGATTCATATTTATGTTTAATATTAGCCTATAATATTATTTTTTAATTTCACATATGTTAATTATGAAAAGTGAACAGCATGATCAAGATAGGCTACATCATAAAATGCGTAATATATCGGGAGACATGTATCAAACATGATTTTGACCAATTCATTAATGGGGTCATAAAACCCTAAACCAAATTTTGAGTTGTGTGTGTTGAACATCATAGAAGTCAATGTTACCATCCGTTAGTTTTGAATGTAGGAGAAAAGTATTTAATTAAAAAAAAAATTGCGCTATTTTCAACTTTCAGGTTTAAATTAGTCTTTGTGTTAACGTCACAAGATGTGACTTTCCTCGTACTATAGTACGGTGACGAATCATCTGTGTCTCATAATCAGTGTTGCCAAGTTGGGCTACTTTAACACTGTTGCCGTGGGTTGTATTTCATGTCCGTGGGTTGAAGAGACCCCAAATAACATGATATTTAGCCCCTGGAATGCTAATTTTACCAGGGGAACCTCGCCAAAAACATGGATTTTACCCCCCGGAATGTAATTTTTACCGGGGAACCCACCTGAAACACGATTGGGCTAGTTTTGAGTAGCAATTGTGCAGGTTTTGTTGTGAAAACCTGCCAACCCTGCTCATAACCCTGCTCAACTATAGTGAAGTGATCAACTGTAATAAATACTGAAGTATACTTTAATTTATACTACAGTAAATTGTATTGTATTGTAGTATAATATACCCTATAGTTGTAGAAAACAGTATTGGGTAAAGTAATTTGTTTATATCACTATAGTTGTTATATTACCACAACAACTATAGAATTACCACAACAAATGAATTCCAGAAATTTATTATAGTATTTTTTATTGCGACCCTGATGATAAAGTTTGCGACTCATTTGAATTCGATTGAGAATGAACCACTTTAAAAAGCTATGGAGAAAGACAAACATGATCTAAAAACAGCCACTGAAAGACTGATGAAAAAGGGGAAAACATCATCCTGCACCAACTTAAATTAGAAAGCTTTTTAAACTACTCATGAGAATTTATGACACTATTGTATTTATTGTGATAATTTTGACTAACTTGTAGAATTTATAATAGATAGTCTGTTAAGGGTTAGGGATATTTGTATTACAGCTGTGGCATGTTAGAAGCTATAGTTTCTAAATGTGTAGGTTGTTATTTTTCATAACAAATGCTTTAGATAAAAAAAAAAAAAAAAGTTACGACACACCATCAATGGTCTTACCTGTAATTATATTCTTATTGTAATTCACGAGTTTACACGTAGATGAAATCAAAATAAAGTAAATAATTTATGCGTATTTGGCATGCTGTCTGGGGGAGGGCTCCGAGCTCGGAATTTGGCCCGAACCCATAGTATTTTCCCTTATGCACATAAATATTAGATTCTGTGAAATAAAAATGTTATGATTTGTGCATGATTATCCATGAACAAGCCCATCAAATGAATACAACACCACATTCCAAAGATCACAGTGATCCCCCACCAAACCATTCATAAAAATGAATCTGTGGTGCCTAAATTGGAAGGAGATGTCTCCCATGCCTGCTTAACCTCAAACTAAGGTAATATCAATAAAGAAGACCCTCCTATGTACACAAACCTAAAAACCCTGTAAGACCAAATGGTCAAGAGACAACTTTATGACCTTAATGCAGAAATCCACGGTTCTATCAGGAAACGGAGACTTTCTCATTCCCATATTTGTCAAATGATTTGGTGGGTTAATGCTGCAGAGTTTTATGTGTTTAAAACAATCGTACTAAATGAAGCACGTTTTGAGTATGATATTATTCTTGTACGTGTGATTACAGTTATTCCTACTACATTTTTGTGTATTGAGAATAAATTTTAGTACAGAAAGTATTGTTTTAAGTTTTGTTCATGGAAATGTTCGCACACAGATTTCTCACAAATTCATGAAATTATGAATTAAAGCCTGTGATTTGTTATAAAAATCATTTTTGGCTCACTCTGTGTTTAGCTTTTTTTTTAATTATTATTATTTATTTAATTATGGGGGCTTGAGTCTGCTCCTTTGATTGCAAAAGTGAAAGTGCCCTTCGTGGTCGCCCCCGCATTCCCATTTCAATTTAAATTTAAATAACATAATCATTCATCATCCTCTTCTGTTATTCACTGGTGTTTAGTTTCAACATTCAACACCACATTTTGAGAATAATTATAATCAATAAAAACAACAACAACAAAGTGTAACTGCTCAAGCAATAATACATCACCCATTATATACATTATACCCAGCCAGCAAAAATCTGAATTTTATCCATCTGTAAAGTATAACATTTCATCAGGCATCACATTAGGCTTCCTTGACTTTATTTATTTATGGCTTTATTAGGGTAGATGTGATTGTACTTTATCCTCGCTGAATTTTAATTTAACTGCATAAATGAGGCCCCATGATGAGTGGTTTTATTTTAATTATTTGCAGAGAGAAGATAAAAAAGAAAAAAACATAAAACTATTGTGGCAGATTGTTGATTAGACTGTTTATATGTTTAAAGCCCTTGTTTAGAGCTGAAGATGGAGTCACAACCCTCATAGAGCTTCCAGATGCATCTGAGCACCTTACAGTGGTCCAAAGAAGGATCTTCCCACATGATCAAGAACTTGTTGAAACTAAACTCTTCCTTATCGTCCACCTGAACACACTTGAAGAAGAGAGAAAAGAGATGTGTGTTTTATATGAGACTAGCAAATAGAGCCTTCAAAAAAAAAAAAAATAATAATTCCAGAACAACATAATTTTTCATTATATATAGCATAAGCTTCAAAACATTTTTCTGACTTGCCAACCGATCTCAAGGGAAAATAACTATTTTACAAGGTGGCGATTTCGTATGAATGCATACTATGTGAGTTGTACAAAAACGTACAATCATTAGAAAAAGTAAGCATGAAGATCACCCTAAACATGTCAAACACTGAAGCCTAAGCAGATCAAAGTAAATTCATATTTTTTTGTCTGCTTGGAAACAACATGAGAACTGCACAAGGAACACTGGTGTTGGGAAACACTGCCACCTAAACCAGCTTCATGGTATAGGCCCCTGAACCACACTCTCCTATCTTACTACATTCTTGTTGAACATGTGATGACGCTCTGTGCCACTAGAGGGAGTAAGTTTGTTTTTCATATTAGTTGATTTACTAGGAAACAAGACACACCTTAACCAGGTAGAAACGAAAGTAAAAGAGGAGGAAGAAGAGACGCCATTCCGAGGCTTTAAACCTGTTAACTCTGGGTGTTTAAACGGTAGAATAGTTTGTGGTAAGTTCGGAACTTATTCTTCATGTAACTATGTAGTGATATGAAAATGAGCTGCTATTTAGTTTTGTTCTTCTTTACATGGCATTTAAAACACAAATCATGATATTTCGACAGCACAAACTAACCAAAATGGTGGAAACATTGAAAATTTGCCTAACGTATGATTTCCTGTGATCTTCGTTTTAGCCTAGTTTCAGTTACAATAATAATAGTTTGTTTGTATATTATATAATCATTAAAAACAACGACATGTATATTTAATTACGAATATTTCTAGATCATGTGACGTAATCAAAATAAACACTGAAGAAATTTCCCTAACACTTTTTACACAGAGGCATTTTTGTACGAATAATAATCTCATTAGAAGCAATATTAATGAACCAGTGATCGTTGATTCTGATGCAGAAACACAAGTAGATTGAGACATGCACTTGTAACTGTACAGTAGAACTACTAACAACTGAACTATGTAGTTCGACACAGCATAACAGCAGTGCTGAATACTGCATCCAGATCATCACACTTGTGTTAAACTATACAAGATACTAAAGAATAAAGTAAATTAATTTTCAAAATGTTGGGCCTATTACATTTATTTCAAACTGTGTCCAGATTTCTACTTCCTGCACTCACACACTGCTGCTGCTGTAGCAAAAACGAATAAGCAGTAAGAAAATGGTAAATGAAATAACAGCTGCAGTTTTGTTGTATTGAGTTTAACTTTGTTTTGAATGAGTATTGCTTTGAATGAAGAAAAATAGCTCTTAATATTAGCAGATTAGGGTTCAGAATGTAACAATAAAGAACCAAATTTCTGTATTAAATATTTGTGGTGCTATATATATATAAAAAAAAAACATTTAAAGTTATTTAGTTTATTTTTTTTTAATAATAATAATTATGTTTAGAACAATTATTGTGAGTAAATCTCTTTTGAATAACCATATATATATATATATATATAAATATTGAGCTATTGTTTTAGTAGGGGTGGGCAAAATGACCAAAATCTTATTTCATGGTATGAGAAATTTTATTTCACAATAACAAAATATATCGATATAGCTATTTTTATTATTAAGAATAAGAATAAAGAAGCAAATTATAAACAGCAGGACAAATACAATAGAGCAATGATACATATTAATAAGTATTACATGTTTCAGCAACAGTAGGTTTGTTTAACATGTAGTAAGAAATACTACAGATATTGAATATCAAATGTACAGCTAAAACACTGCATAGTATTCACTGTATGAAACAAATATGAACTGATTCTTATTAAAGATACAAGTGATTCAGTCAAGAGCAGTGAGTGATTTATTTTCTCTTTGTCTTTTGTTGTTTGATTAACATTAATGAGACAGAGAGCAGTTTATGATGTTGTCTAACTCAGGGTTTCCCAAACGGGGGTTCGTAAGTTGATGACAAGCAATTAATTAAATTATAATTAAATCATTAAAAATCAAACCAATAGGCTAAATAATATTCAAATAAAAAATCTAAATAAAACTTGCTAACAAAAAATTATATTTTATTTCTTTAATCTGCATGTCATGTGACCATTCAGTTACAGAACTGAATGTGTCTGTGGCTGAACAAGAGTTACAAGCACAGATCACCTCACTTCGCCCATTTCGCCTCACCTTTGACAAGATGATGGAGGAAGATTTGGTTTTAAAGTGACATGTAAAAGCGCCTATTTAAGCGAGTTTGTCATTGTACTGTTTTGTTGTTTTCATTAAGAATAATAATGAACCTATCATTAAAATGCGTTCATGGGCGTTCATAACAGTTATGAACAGCCGTTATGAATGCCCGTGCGGCCGTGAGCATTTTACTTTCACTTTTGAATTAGCGGTTTAAAACTAAGCCCAGTGTTGACACACGTCGATTAACAGGTAGGTAGGTAACAAGTAAATATGCAAATATGCCATTAAATTATTGAAATATATACTTCAAATCTCAGGGGGTAAATTATTTGGTCAAATGGGTTCAGCTGACAAAAAAGTTTGAAAACCCCTGATCTAAAGCGATACAAGCTTCGATACGCGCTTCACTGAAAGCTTCCGAGATTTCTCGACACACGCCCCGAAGCCTCAGCACAGAATGTAACATCACTAGCAATACCTTCATATCTTAAAGTAAGCAGTATTACCTGATCATATTTTCTCGTACTTTATCAAACTCCGATAACTCGGCAGCTTTTGCCATTCTGACACGAACACTTTACTGACCGAGAGCCAGACTCGGGTGATTTATATCTGTGAACTGCGCCTGCAGCACCGTTCGGTTGCCAGGTTGCTCATTATTCTTCATTGCCCATCCAGGCAAACTAAACGGAACTTATATGAACAAACAATAAACAGTTGTATTTTTTAGCTAACAATAACAATAAGTGTTACAGAAGTTATTTATGGGTTGCCACACTTGAATTCAAACGTTAAGTATAAAATTTTATTTATGTTGAGTGAGTCAATGGTAAACATAATCTTCATATAATTATGCACCTTCCTCGATATGTAAATATATTTACATCAAAATGGTGATTTAAATGTGTTTGTTTTTTTGTTCAGGTTGATAGTTTTCTGTTCAGACTCACTGGCACATTTTACCTGACATCACCCCTCTCTGGTGATTTTCCCTCCTCTTCTTAGAATACCACTGTACACCACCAATAGGCTAAATGAAAACTGTATGTACAATAGAGTAGGCCTACAGTTTCAAATAAACCTTGACAGACCTATGAAGGACACACGCTCAGCAGTGTTGCAGACATGAACAGGAAACAGATTAACAGGAAGCAGCACTGTGGACAGTCCTGCGGTTACCATGTGTACCATTCAACCGTCTGTTTTTCTAGCAAATATTACATCTAATCTGCTGTGCCAACACAAAGGCTGTCCTTTCAGCTCCTCCTCTGACTACGGTAATATATTTTATTTCATATTTTATTAAATGTGTTGATATTGAGAAGGTGAAAGAAAGTTTCATATCTTTTAAATCTTTGCTCTTTTTTCCACTGAAATTTGAGAGAAGCTGCTTTTTTTGTATGGCATACCAGCATTGGAACTCTGAAACCAGAACAAGAAATACAATTTTTGCTCATAATAAACTGATGTGAAAAAATAAAATGTAATCCTGAACATTATTATTATTTTACAGTTTCTTTAAACTGGTGGACAGGGACTATTCAATAATGGGTTGTCTCACAAGCAAGTCAAGGTGATGAAGCACAAACACACACACACACACACACACACACACACAGAGTACTATGAGAACTGTAGAGGTTCAAGATGTAGCATATTCCATATTGCATGATAAAAGGATCAAGTGACAGAATAATTTACCTGACATGACTTGGTCAGGTATGCCAGCTGATAAAATAAGGAAGAGATCTCAGCCTACAAAATAAATAAAAATGATTTATGTTTGTGTGAAATCTGCTAAATGAGAACTTCAAGTTATTTTTATGGTAGCTATGCCATAAAGTGTTTAAAAAGTACAAATTTAAATATGAAAAATATGCAATATGTAAATTATTTTAAAATAAAGTATTTTCTTTAAAAGACAATATTTGGTCTTCAAAAAGCCTTTTTCCAAAAGGAACATCTTAAAAAGGGTGGGTCATCTTATATTCAGGGTCATCTGGAACAATACGATACTCAATTTTTACAAATAAATTAAGACATTAAGTAAAGTTAACTATAAAATATTATTTAGAACAACTGTTGGATTTTATAGTGTGTGAGCAGATTCTCAGTTGCTGCTGTAACAGATAATACAAGCTGAATAAACTTAAGTTAACTTTCAAACAACTCAAGATGTTGTTTATATATGTGTGTGTGTGTGTTCTAAAATATTTTTTATTTGTCTTTGGACCAGCAGGGAGAGACAGAGATCAGAGGCTCCAGCACTCAGCGGTGTGTCTGTGAGTGATGAACCAGGGTCTTCTGAACCTCTGTTAGTATAAACATTTACTTGCTAATTTACTGTAGTGCATCTTAGGTGAATAATGATTTAAGAAACTCAATGAAATAATACATTGTTCTCCAGAAACAAGACATGTAACATAAACACTGAACAGGGGTGTAGCTCATTGAGGGGCCCCAAAATACTACCAGTTATCAGCATATTTCTGATGCTCGCTCTCTCGCTCTCTTTTTTATGTGTGTGTGTGAAAGAGAGAGAGAGAGGCTCTCTCTCTCTCTCTCTCTCTCTCTCTCTCTCTCACACACACACACACTGTTACAACTTCCTAATTTTGGTCTAGGGTTAGAAGAGGCAACATTGAGATTGTTATCATTATATGTGTTGGTGATGGTGGCAAGAGACAAAACTGCCAATACATATAGTTTATTTTACATTTAAGGAAAAAGGCGTGAGTTAACAATAATGATAATAATAGAAATAATGAAAAAGTAAAACAAAATATAAAATAAACAATAAAATATACAATATTTACGTAAGCAATAGAAGAAAACAAAATAATAAACCAGGGGGAAACTGGCCACAGTGGTTCAGTAATATTTAAGTCAGTTAATTGAAATAGGTGGGGAAGCAGAGGTGTAAAGTCCAGGGGTCAGAAAGTAAAAGTCCTGCCATATGTTTATTCCACTCACTGAAGCAGTGTTAAAGGGTTAGTTCACTCAAAAATGAAAATAATGTCATTTATTACTCACCCTCATGTCATTCCACACCCGTAAGACCTTCATTCATCTTCAGAACACAAATTAAGATATTTTTGATTAAATCAGATGGATCAGTGAGGCCTCTATAGACAGCAATGTCATTGAACTTCTGAACATTGAAAGGTACTCAAAACATATTTAAAACAGTTCATGTGAGTACAGTGGTTCAATGTTTATATTGTAAAGTGGCGTGAATACTTTTTGTGTGCCAAAAAAAAAAAAAGCAAAAGGACTTTTCAACAATATCTAGTGATGGCCGATTTCGAAACACTGCTTCAAATCTTTTGGTTCGATTTGATTGAAATCACGTGAATTTGGTGCTCAGAATCACTGATTCGAAACAAAAGATTTGAAGCAGTGTTTTTGGTCTCTAATTTATTCATGCAGAAATGCATGATGGGAGCCATGGATGAATTTTTGATTGGTGGCAACCAGAATGCACTGCATGCAACATGTTTTTTGATGGTCACCACTGTTGAGATTCACAGGCTGATATCTGTGTGTGTATAAAACAAAGTTGTTGTTTTTTATATTGAAAAAGCTAATTTTCTGCTGTAGAATCACAGTGCTTCTGTAATCAATAATGTAAATCTAACTCAGAGATTTGGCTCTAAATGAGTTCAGTGATTCAGGTCAAATAATGATTATGTGAAAACATAACCAACACCACCTGATCATCTTTTCTCTTTGCTTGTCTGACTGTTATAATTCAGTTACAGCAGCCAAACAAAATCTAATATTAAAAAGTCAAGGGTCAAGAGCTCAACTAAAGCAAACCCTGATCTCCATGATGGTGACTTAAATTGTAATTTTCTCCTTTGGTGATTCTGCTTGTTAACATCAGGTGTCTTCAATAATGGTCAATCATCACTCAATTAATCACTTAATTATCTCATTAACTTTAACACTGCTTCAGTGTTCATTTAACACTCTTATTTTAACACTTTAACACTCTTGAGTATGATCTCACATATACTGCCAGGAGAGTTTATTTAACACTACAGTTTTTATTGTGTGGGTGGAATAAACATATGGCAGGACTTTTACTTTCTGAACCTGGACTTTACACCTCTTACTAAGGCCCTGTCCCAAATGGCACCCTAAACACTCGTGGTCTTCCTCTGAGTTCGCACTTTCCGGGTAAAATCCTCTCTGTAGCTCACAAACGTGCGGGCTCAGCAGAAGTGAAGATCGAGTGCGCACATTGGCCGCAAAGGGGGCGCTCGCAGGCTCCCTTCTGAAGCCTAAAATCGACAAATGGGACACCCTACGGTCTCGTGGACTTAACGGACACACACACGCGGCAGCCATTGTGGGACAGGGCCTAATATGTAACTTTTTGGAGTAAAAAAAGGTATAAAAATGTCCTTTTAAAGGATTAGTTCACTTTCAAATGAAAATTAGCCCAAGCTTTACTCACCCTAAAGCCATCCTAGGTGTATATGACTTTCTTCTTTCTGATGAACATAATCGTAGAAATATGAATAAATATCCAGACGCATCTGAGCTTTATAATGGCAGTAAGCGTTACTAAACGAGTATGAGCTAAAGAAAGTGTCTCCATCAACATCCATCATGAACATATTCCACATGGCTCTGGAGGGTTAATAAAGGCCTTCTGAAGCGAAGCAATGCATTTAAAAAGTTATATATCTAGCTTCCGCCAGACCACCCTCTGTATTCAAACGGAAAAAGTTGCAAAGGGAAGGTAAGGACGTACAGCGTAAGCTTTTTGAAGAATACGGAAGGCAGTCAAATGCATCGCTTCACTTCAGAAGGCCTTTATTAACCCTCCAGAGCCATGTGGAATATGTTCATGATGGATATTTATTAATATTTCTATGATTAGGTTCATCAGAAAGAAGAAAGTCATATACACCTAGTATGGCCTGAGGATGAGTAAAGCTTGGGCTAATTTTTATTTGAAAGTGAACTAATCCTTTAAAGGTACTTCCCCAGCAAATAGGTACAATTTTAAACCATTTTCTGCATCTATCTATGTATCTATCTATCAATAAAATGCTTTTTTATTTTTATTAATTTATTTATTATTATTTATTTATTTTTTGCCAAAATCACCAGGAGAGAGACATCAGAGTCTCCAGGAATCAGTGATCTGTCCACGGAGACACCCCCTCTGTGAGTATAAACATTTACTTGCTAATTTACTGTAGTACATCTCAGATGATACACAGCAAAATCCCCAGTGTTAAATTAATTCAAATTAAACTTATTTAATTAATATTAAAATTAATATTAGTTTTTCTCTGTCTGCTTCAACTTTGTGTTTGTAAAGCACATTTGTTATGGCCAGAGAAAATGTGATCTGGTCAAAATATATTTTGATGACGACATTATCATAATGTAATGACATGACTCACTGATGTCATTCATGTTTGGTATGTAATTTCAGGTGACTGTAGCTCTGTGATTTTACAGCTTGAGATCCAACAGCAATATGAACAATTTCAAAAATACATTATGCACAGAGGCATCTGTGGTTAGAAACACAGACATCAATCCCAATTCTATTTTATACCCCATTCGCCCTTCCCCTTGCCCCTTGAAACAGAGTGGTAAGGCGTAGGGGTGAAAATACTACTACACCATTACACACATCATCATACCTACTTTCTTTTATTAGTGTCCTGTAACATTTAACCAGTATGAACAGCAATGAAGTGCGCATATCAACAGGAATCAGGCGTGAGCACGTTTAACAGATTACTCACTCCCAACGTTGTTTCGCCTACATATCCGTTTTAAACAGATATGTAGGCATTCCCAGTAATGCTGATCAAGTCTATGAAGGTACCCAGCATGCAGTGCACAATGAATAGATCATGCTGTGGAGTTTCTTGATTCTTGTTGGTTTTATCTGTGCTGCTGAACTTATTTTTGGTTCACTTTTAGCAGTTTGTGTTGTTGGTTTATTTTGTAATGTTTAGAATTTATCTTTATTATTATGATTATTATTTGTTGAGTGTCACCATTGTTGTGTTTTGTGCGTAGAGTATTGATGTCTGCGCATCATTAGGTGATGGAAAAAACAGCAGCTTCACTATTGTGAAATATCTGTCTACAAACAATTATGAATTTGAAATAAGATATTGGTAAATCTTGAAATAACACTAATAACAGAATAGTTTAACAAACTTAAAATGAGCCATTTTCTAGCTTGTCATTGTTTTAACAAATGTTTTCATTTGTCACACTTCTGACGTGGATAAATCATAAATTTAACCCCTTAACGCCTCCTAGCCAGCAAACCCATGTTTAGCACATGGTTTAGCCCAGATGAAATAAACACTACAGGATATTAAATGTAACACTGAATCGGTGTTGGAGTTAATGAGATAATTAGGTGATAACAAGCAGAATCACAGAAGGACAGAGGAACAACAAGAACTACGACTTCAGCCACAGCCTTAGATGAAATCAACTGAAGATAAAAGACATTAAATCTCTGAAGATCTGATTAAACAAATCCATAAACCAGCTTACCAGCTTCACTTATTACTGACCAGATTGACTTTATTTCTGGCATAATTCTACAAAAGTTGTTACTGAGAATTAACAGAGGTTTAGATGTTGATGATTTGTTGAAAATAATAGTTTTGTTTGATGTCACTAACTAAAGAAAACACTGATCACCATGATGGTAACATAAAAAACAAATTTCAATAAAAAATCAACAACAAAAAAACTCTCTCTTTTAATTCTCAATAAGAGCTTCTGTATATGGAGTTGTTTAATCCTCCTCTGCTGAGATCTTGAGAGATTTAATGTCCTCTTTTATCTAAGGCTGTGGCTGAAGTCAGTTGTAGTTCTAGTGTTTCGATTTTTTCTGTTCTTGTTGTTACTCTTTCCTTTGTTCATTCATCTTGTTAACAGCAGCTATCTACAATAATTCTCAATCATCACTTAATTAATTACTTAATTATCTCATTAAATCCAACACTGATTGTGTTACATTGAACAGCCTGTAGTGTGCACTCTGAACAGTGTTCATTTCATCTGGGCTAAACCATGTGGGGCATGGGTGTGCTGGCTGGGAGGCGTCCCGCCAACAGGATCGTGACAGTTAAGAGGTTAAAGGGTTAGTTCACCCAAAAATGAAAATTCTGTCATTAATTACTCACCCTCGTGCCGTTTTACACCCGTAAGACCTTCATTCATCTTCAGAACACAAACTGAGATATTTTTGTTGAAATCCGATGGCTCAGTGAGGCCTGTATTCACAGCAATGACATTTCCTCTCTCAAGATCCATTAATGTACTAAAAACATATTTAAATCAGTTCATGTGAGTACAGTGGTTCAATATTAATATTAAAAAGCAACAAGAATATTTTTGGTGTGCCAAAAAAAAAAAAAAAACGACTTATATAGTGATGGCCGATTTCAAAACACTGCTTCAGGAAGCTTCGGAGCGTAATCTGCGTTCTGAAGATTAACGAAGGTCTTACAGGTGTGGAACGACATGAGGGTGAGTAATAAATGACATTATTTTCATTTTTGGGTGAACTAACCCTTTAAATATGAATATGCAAGGTTCAAGATCCCAAGCAAATAGAACGCTAATCAACATTACAGTGACTTCAAAACAATTACAGTACTGAACAATATAATTTCAGTGGCATGACTAAAGACAACTTTATCATGTGAATTCACAGTAAAACAAGAATAGTAAATTACTGTGATGTCAGCATCATTCTGCTGTTGATTATCAGTAAGCTAATTCGTTAGAAAATGACCCAGCATGCATTAATTTCACTGTAAATTTCTGACTACAGTAAATTATTGTGAAATAATATTCTTTAATACTGTAAATTCCTGGCAATTTCTTACAGTGCTCTCTCTCTCTCTCTCTCTCTCTCTCTCTCTCACACACACACACAATAGTAAACTAGTTAATTAGTAAAATGTTAAAATGTAAAAGAAAATTACTAGTTTTCAGAACTGTAGAGGTTCAAGATGTAGTATATTTAATATTAAATGATAAAAGTATTATGTGACACACTGAATTGACATGATTTGGTCATGTATGCCAGATGATACTATAAGGAAGAGATAAGCACTTCTCTGCCCACAAAATAAATAAAGATTATTCCACAGAACCTTTGAATTCTGTTTTTGTGATTAAGAAATATCAAATATCTCAAACTCTGGTGGTCTACTTTCAGCTGGTCCCGGGGTCTGCACCAGTGCCAGTACCTGTGCCTGTGCCTGTGCCTGTGCCTTTGCATATTCCTGATTATAGTTTTGGTATTATGTCAATTTTGTAAAAGTATCAATTCGGGAAACCTTGATCAGTGCTATGCTAAAGCAGCAGTGGCAGCAGATGCCAGGACGTGCTCTGAGATCGGGAGGTACGATTCACATTTATGTTTCTGGGGAAGATTCCCTGCATGAAAAATGAGACTTTTACAGCCTTAGAATCTGCATTACTAATATGAAGTCACTTGAATTGTTCACTTGACTTTACACAGAGCTCTTTGTCTAACAGGGACATTTTGAAGCGTAACGGTTCAGCAGTTGATGCTGCTATTGCTGCTCTGCTGTGTGTGAGTCTGGTTAATGCCCAGAGCAATGGCATCGGAGGTGGTGTGGTTTTCACCATATACAACCCATCAACAGGTATGTGGGCTTTGAAATACTTAACCAGACTGCCATAACAATCTCCCACAATGGCAACAGTTCAAGAAACAAAAAACAAACAAAACAACAACAAAAAACCTCATCTTTATAAAGCACATTTTGGGCTAGTGAACTTTTTCTAACCACGTGCAGTATTTGAAGAAAGTCTGGACCTGAGCTGAAGAACAGTGTCCTTAGTGAGAACAACTTTTTTTTTTTTTTTTGGCCATTCAGCAGATACAATTCAAACAAAGCAACTTATGGTGTAGTTTTCATAGAGCAGCCTGAGGTCAAGTGCCTTGAGACACAATTCCTGCCACAGACCTACTTGGGCACAAATGTGCAAACCACCTTGACCAAGTATTATAATTATAACTTATTATTTCCATCTGATTATAGTTGTAATTTATGGTAGAGTTTACAGTTGGACTTTGTGCTTGGGGTGAGATAAGATACTTAGCTCATGAGACAAGACGATACACATTATTGGGTTCATGAGAATGAGACGATATTTTAACACATATTTTTAAGAAATTTTCAATGACAAAATATGACTGAAAAAAAAATTACTTGACCGAAAATTCGGTTTGACCGAAATTCACAAAATGCACAACAAAGCAGGTGCATTTTCAAATGAGACCGCATCAACTTCTGCAAGGACTTCAGATGACACAAACTCTGGATCAACATTCACATTCCATATATTGCTATATATCCTAAATATTGTTAACATGTATTCATTACTTTCATGAGCTCATTGTTTCTTCCTTAAACGAATTTGCTAATAGTGAATGGTTCCATTAGTTCTCTTAACTCTTATTATACATTTGTCTTTTCTGGCTGCTGTGACAGTGTGTTTGTTAATCACATTTACAATAGCAAAGAAAGCTAAAGCACAATGACATCAGGTGATGATGGTTGTCTGTCACAACAGCCAGAAAAGACAAATGTATAATAAGAGTTAAGAGCTCAACTAATGGAACCACAAATCACTGTTATGGTGACTTCAAATTAAACAGTTAAACCCCTGTTAATTCTCAATAACAACTTTTGTAGATGTCAAACATAAAATCAATCTGGTTAGTAATAAGTGAAGCTGGTAATGCTGTTTGTGGAGTTGTTTAATCATCCTCTGTTGAGATCTTGAGAGATTTAATGTCTTTCATCTTCAGTTGATTTCATCTAAGACTGTGGCTGAAGTCAGTTGTAGTTCTTGTGTTTCTGCTCTTCTCTTTTTCTGTTCTCTTCTTTCCTTCAGTGATTCTGCTTGTTAACAGGTTTATTAAGGCTCAGATGACTCTATATTTAATATACACAGATTTTGTGGCTCAGATAAGCTCCAGTTCTGGTTTATTTCTTTGCTCTTGGCTGACATGTGGCATTGCTGTGGCCTGCTTGTGGCCCAAATCTGGCAAACAGAAGCGGCCCACACAAGGACCATAATTCATTGCAGCATGTGGGCCAGATCATCATGCCAGATGTGGGCCAGATCTGGGCAGACACAATGTTGCTATCTGGGTGGTGAACCTACACTGTAAAAAAAAAAAAAAAAAAAAAAAAAAAAAATCTAAAAATCCATTCACTCAACTTAACTTTATTTTTTAGTTATTTAACCATTCTCTGCTTAGATCTTGAGAAATGTAATTGATTTGATTCGTAAAGTTATTCCAACTAAAGTTTATAAGTTCAAATAACTACATTTGTCAAGTTGAAAGTACTTAAAATTGTAAGTAAGTAAAACTTAAATAAGTCAGTGGAAATTAGTAGTAAGTTGAGTGAAAAAAAAATATATTTACAGGGAACGTTTGTACTGAAAACTTAAAAAAGTACATTCACCTTACTTTCATAAAGTTAATCCAACTAAACTTTATAAGTTCAAACAACATTAATTTTGGCAAGTTGAACATACTTAATATTCTTAGAGTCTAGTCCGGCTGGATTTAGACCAACTGAAAGAGATATGCTTCTTCATGAAAATTCCTGTAAAAGAAGGAAGAATGAGACATGCATTAATAAGAATGATGATTGAGGCACTGGTCACAGTCACAGCCACAACAGAATGCCTCCCTTAAGCAAAGAGTACCGATACAACCACCAGAAGTGACAATACGACGTGAATTCAGAATTTGTGGCCAGATTGGTGAGAGAGGGCAAAAAGACAAATGATCATACACAAATCTCATGCATAAAATAAATGCTGGCCTCAAAAAGGGACACAGTGAAACTGAAATCATAGAGACGGTAGTGAAAGCAATTAGCCCTGACTTGAGTCTGAGAGATATGCTGGAAATCAAGAGTGGGTTGACTCTCTCACAACTAAAGACAATTTTGAGAGGCCACTTTAAAGAAGACAGCTCAACTGATCTGTACCACAGATTAATCAATATCACCCAAGATGTTTGGGAATCTCCTCAGAATTTCCTGTTCAGAGCAATTGAGCTGAATGAAAGGCTCCTTGTAGCTGCATGAGAAGTTGATTCAGATGAGCAGTACAGCCCAGAGCTAATTCAGAGGAAATTTGAGATCGTTGAGTACTGGACTATTAAAGGGATAGTTCACCCAAAAATGAAAATGTGAATTTCATTTAAATGTTGAACTTTATTTTGTCGTCTTTCTGTGGCTCCTTCACCATGCATGCAAACTCCCCTTCCTCTGGCTCCTCTCAAGTGTGTCTTAGCAAATGAGAAAAAATGTAAATGAAAAGTTTCATGTTTTCACCCTCAGGAAAGGTGGAAACAATTAATGCAAGAGAAACTGCTCCAATGAGTGCTTCACAGAACATGTTTGGCAATGACCCTGAGAAAGCAAAACCAGGTAAACCACCATAAATATATATTTATACCCAAATCCAGCCTTTGTGATGGTTTTACAGCACAGATTCAGTAACACATTAGACCCCACATTAAAACATTAAAACAGCAAAGTGATGTCTCTGATGATTTCTTGCCAGTTTGACTCTTGAATGACTTGACCATTCCTCTGTTTTTTATGAATGACAGGATTATTCATAGCTGTACCAGGAGAACTACGTGGTTATGCACTGGCACACAAAAGACACAGGAGACTGCAATGGAAGGAGCTGTTTGAGCCCAGTATAAAGCTGGCAGAGGATGGTTTTCGGATTGGCAAGGCCTTGGCTGATGCCATCAATGAGACTAGTCACACAATTCTGAATGATAAAACTTTGTGGTAAGAATATATTTGTAAACTAGCACACGGACAAATATCCTATAAGGATAAAGGCAAATATCCTAAAAGGCAGATCTGACACTATTATAATACTAGCCCCCGGTTTCACAGACAAGGCTTAAGCTAGTCCTAGACTAAAATGCATGTTTGAGCTGTTTAAACTGAAAGAAACTTGACATATTTTAAAATAAGTCAGTGCCACTGTTTTTGTCTTAAGATGCACACCAGAAATGTTTGTATCTAGTGTACATTTATAATAGCTACTTAAATATCCTAATTGAACTAAGGCCTAATCCTGGCTTAGGCTAAGCCCTGTCTGTGAAACAGGGCCTAAATTTTTACACCTGGGTCCCTAAAGCATCAGCCTTTTAAATTTATATGATATCATTTTATTACTGCTCTTCTCTCTCTTCTTTCCAGTGAAGTGTTTTGCAACTCAAACAATAAAACCTTGAAGGAAAATGATTCTATAAGATTTTCCAAACTAGCTCTCACCTATAAGAAGATAGCAGAAGAAGGACCAGATGCCTTTTACAGTGGGTCATTGACTCAGACTATAGTGGATGATATCAAAGCTGCAGGTTATTTCATGCTTACATTTGATTCTAATTATATCTAAGGTGCCTAGTGAGTAATTTTTTTTTTTTTTTTTTATCAAAGTATGCAAATCTGTCTGAATCTTTGTGGAAACACTCTACAATTCAGTGCTCTAATATACATTAATGCATGATTAACTAATGCACAGATAATCATGAGTTAAAGTATGACTCATGTATTTTTTTATGTTAGCTTTTTCTTAATGGTTTTAATTTTGTATAGAAGCTTGTTTCCGCCACTGAATAAAAAATAAAAATGTTATAATTGCAATTTTTTATCCTGCAATTCTGACTCTTTTCCTCAGAATTGTGTGATATAAACTTGCAATTGCGAGTTATAAAGTCAGAATTGCAACATATAAATTCCGACATTATACCTCGAAATTATAAGAAAAGAAGTCAGAATTGCAAGATGTAAAATTGTGAGAAAAAAAGTTGCAATTACCTTTTTATTTTTTTATTTATTGGTGGAAACAAGCTTCCATAATTCTGTATTCCAGTCTGTTATTTTATTTTATTTTTTTGTACGGTTTGTATTTTTATCTGTCTGTTTTATTGTGTAAAGTGCATTGAGAAGCTGCTTTAAAGGCCCTATTTAAAATAAAGTTTATTACTATTATTATTATTAATATTATTACTCATGGAGAACTAAACCATCATTTATTGAGTACTGCATCGGCAATTAAAAATTTAATTTAATTTACGCTATTAGTGTTACAGTTTGTAGCTCCAGGGACGACGAGGAAGGCAGGTTCAAGGAAGTTAACGTAGTTTAATCTCAAAGAGTAGGCAGGTCACAACTAACACAAGTAACATTCAACAATACCGGACGCTAGACTGAAGACAGAGAGGAACTTAAATACACAATACTAATGACAAACAGCTGTGAGTGTAATCAGTGTCCATGGTGAATGATGAGTGGCGGGAACGGAAAACAAAGGAGCACGTGACAGTCAAAACAAACAGGATGAGACGGTGAATGTAACATTTAGTTAATACTATGTGATAAGTAATGAAGACATGATGACACATTTAATTAATAGTGATTCATACTAATCTATGCAAAAATAATTAATGAATGTTTTAGTTCCTCATGAGTCATACATTAACTCATCTGTTCATAAATTCACCCGTATTGTAAAGTGTTACCATCTTTGTTTCTCCTAACACAGGAGGGATTATAACACGTGAGGACCTGAAGAATTATAAGGCAGTGCTGAATGAGTATGCGTTAAACTTCACTGTGGGGAAATACATATTTCATGCTCCTGATGCTCCATTCGGTGGACCCGTGCTCGCTCTGATACTCAACATACTCAAAGGTGTGTGAGTGTGTGTGTGTGTGTGGATTACAGTTAATGCCAGCACTTTCCAATTACTGCAAATAATTATCCATATTAATATGGCCATCACTTATTTCAGGACTGGCCAGTGACACAGGCATTTGCCTAGGGTGCAAAAAATGATAGGGGGCATTGCACGATAAGATTTTAATTTATTGTGCCACTAACCTCCCAATTCTTAAGTGTGTTACAGTGTTATGTGCTATGCTAAATGTGCTATCCGTGAACGATTCTTGCTTACTGGTAGCTCTCATAAACAACAGGTATAGTGCTGAAAAATGACTGCCAGATTATTACCCCCGTCATTTCCCAGTGTGGTTGGGGTTAGGATTAGGTGTGGGGTGAGGTTAGGATTACGCTATCAGGTAGTGGCTTTAACGAGTTAGGGTTAGTAATAATTTGGCAGGCAGTCAAAATTCACATCACCAGCCATATGAGGAACCTAATGAAGCACAACAGCTGATGGACACACGTTCAGTCCAAAGCAACTAAAGTATACCTTCTCCATATGATTGTACAACACATGTCCGATTACCTTTATAGTAATATAGATCTATTCAAATGACCTTGAGTGTGTTCTGTAAAACAAGCAGTTCATGTCATCATCTTTTGCTCAACCATGAGTTACACTTTAAAATCTAATTAGTTAGACTTACTTAAGAAAAACATGCAAACCAATTGCCATAAAAAACTAAGTAAAATAGGAATAGTATATTCTGACAAATGCTTATTTAATGTAGTTCAATTACACAAGAGTTCTAGTAACTAAAAAAGAGCTGCAGAGAGTACTTGATAATTTACTTGACATTTACTCTTGACTTAGTATAGCTACCATTGTTGTGTCTTGTATGCTGAATGTTGAAGTCTGTGTGTGACTCACATATGATCAATTGCAAGATATTGTCACAAATATAAAGGGAATACATCAACCATAATGGTCATTCAAACAAATACATTTTAGGAAAATCATCAATTTATGAAGTCAGCTTATGTGTGTCACATGTCTTGTGTTTCTGTTCTCCCTGTGACCTAGTTTTCCCCAGTCTTATTAGCTTATTTTATCCACCTGTGTCTAGTTAATTAGCTCATCAACTTGTTTAGTTCCCTTTGTTGGTCTCTTGTATATATACCCAGTGTTCTCCTTCACTCCTTGTCTGTTCTCATTTACGTTTACATGCTGTCTCTACCCTGTTGGAATCTCCTGTGTTTGATTAAAGTATTACTCGTATCCTCATCTTCATCTTTGTCATGCGTTGATATACAGCTACTGTAACAATGTGATGTTCCCTCAAATTTTTCAGTTGTATTGACAATTCAACATTCAAGATGATTTTGGTAAATCAGTAAAATGAGGAAGATAACTGCATAAGTGGAGGATATTAGTGAAAAGTCTATTAAGAATTGCCATGCCTCAAAATTATTGGGTTTTCTGAGTAAACAAGTCATAGTATTTGAATATGAAAGATTACTAGATTTTTACAATTAAGTTAAAGGGTTAGTTCACCCAAAAATGAAAATAATGTCATTTATTACTCACCCTCATGTTGTTCCACACCCGCAAAGCCTTCATTCATCTTCGGAACACAAATTAAGATATTTTGATGAAATCCAATGGCTCAGTGAGGCCTGCATTCAAAGCAATGACATTTCCTCTCTCAAGATCCATAAAGCTACTAAAAACACATTTAAAACTGTTCATGTAAGTACAGTGGTTTTACCTTAATATTATAAAGCGACGAGAATACTTTTTGTACGATTCGTAAAGCTCCGAAACAGTGTTTTGAAATCGGCCCATCACTATATTGTTGAAAAGTCGTTATTTTGGTTTTTTGGCACACAAAAAGTATTCTTGTCGTTTTATAATATTAAGGTAAAACCACTGAACTCACATGAACTGATTTAAATATGTTTTTAGTACCTTTCTGGATCTTGAGAGAGGAAATGACATTGCTTTGAATGCAGGCCTCACTGAACCATCGGATTTAATCAAAAATATCTTGTGTTCCGAAGATGAATGAAGGTCTTACGGGTGTGGAACGACACGAGGGTGAGTAATAAATGACATTATTTGCATTTTTGGGTGAACTAACCCTTTAAAAAATTAAGTAAAGTTAACTAAAAGTGTTTGTTAGAACAACTGCTTAAATTTTGAGATCCTATCAAACGCTTTGAAAAGCAACAACTGTAAAGTATTAAAAAACTTGTAAAGTGTGCACCATGGCTTTAGTAATCTCCCAGAGTCTGTCTTTAATCTTAGTCTTTAATACTTTTTTTTTTTAAGGTTCAGTTAAAATAATTAAGCATTTCATTTCAGGTTACAACATCTCAAGCAGCAGTGTGTCCACAATAAAGAACAAGACTTTGATGTATCATCGCATGATAGAGGCGTTCCGCTTCGCTGATGCCCAAAAGAGTAAACTGGGAGACCCACTTCATGAAAAAATCACTGAGGTGAACTCAACTCAACTATACTTATATATCCATTGGGTGGATATTTGCAGGCTAAGGGATGTTTCAAAGGGATAGTTCACTGAAAAATAACAATTCTGGTACCCCAAAGAGGCAAAATCTCCAAACACATGAAAAAGTACCACAAATGTCAGAGCAAATGCCTTGTGGGCAGTTGGAATTTCAGTTTTGGGTGAACTTTACCTTTAATGCAACTCAAATACAGAATTTCTGAATTGTCTTAAATTTGCCACATCTAATCTAACAGGAGTGACATATATAACAGCAGATGTATTTTTCTCAGAACTTTTCACTGTTCCTATATTTACGTATTTTTTCAATCTTGTTTTTACAGATTGTCCAAAAAATGACCTCAGAGAGCTTTGCAGACCACATGAGGAGTAAGATTAAAGATGAAAACAAACAAGACAGCTACTATGAGCAGGAGGGCATTGATAAAGTGCCTGATGACCATGGCACATCTCACCTGTCAGTCATCGCTGAAGATGGGAGTGCAGTGGCAGTCACCAGCAGTATCAATGACTAGTAAGAGAAATATAAAGAGACAAAGAGATCAGTGTCCTGGTCTTGATCTGTTACACCAAGTTTCAGTTACTGAAAGCTGCAACGACTGAACTCCCTACCAACTAGCTGTAAGATCATGTTGGAAGTTGTCAGAAAGTCAGCAGAGTCATTGGGGTGACTTCGTCGGCTGCCGAAGGGAGAACGGAGGACTCGACAGGGTCTGCCTTGTAGGGACTCTCTGGAGAAGAAGTGCGTGTAGCGCAGCAAGCCGACACTAAGCCGGGGCCTCTCCGTGCCTCTGACCTGAGGTGAGAACACGGGAGGAGACCGGCTCGACACGAAGGCTATAGAATCTAGCGAACGTGTTAGGTGTCGCCCAGCCTGCAGCTCTACAAACGTCTGTTAGCGAGGCGCCACGAGCCAGCGCCCAGGAGGATGCAACACCTCTCGTAGAGTGAGCATGCAACCTGAGCGGGCAGGGCACGCCTTGGGCTTGGTAAGCCAAGGCGATGGCGTCCACTATCCAGTGGGCCATCCTCTGCTTGGAGACAGCCTTTCCCTTCTGCTGGCCTCTGTAACAGACAAAGAGCTGGTCTGAGGTCCTAAAGCTTTGAGTTCTGTCAATGTACAGTCGCAAGGCGCGGACTGGACAGAGCAAAGCCAGGGCTGGGTCTGCCTCCTCCGAGGCCAGCGCTAGCAGGTTCACTACCTGGTCCCTGAAGGGAGTGGTAGGACCCTTGGGCACATAGCCAGGCCGGGGTCTCAGTACCACGTGGCCGTCACCCGGCCCGAACTCTAGGCACGATTTGTCGACCGAAAATGACTGCAGGTCCCCTACCCTCTTGATGGAGGCCAATGCAACCAGCAGCAAAGTCTTCATAGACAGAATCTTTAAGTCTGCTGATTGCAAGGGCTCAAAGGGAGCAATCTGGAGTGCTCTCAGCACCAGAGCAAGGTCCCAAGAGGGTATGGAGGGAGGACGAGGAGGATTCAACCGTCTCGCCCCCCCTAAGGAACCTGACGACTTGCCATCTATGTGGTCATGGTGTGCGGAGATAGCAGCAGTATGGACTTTGAGGGTGGAGGGGGACAGCCTACGCTCCAACCCCTGCTGCAAGAAGGAAAGCACGACTCCGATCGAGCATCTTCGGGGGTCTTCTCGGCGAGAAGAGCACCACTCGACGAACAGGTTCCACTTCGAGGCGTAAGCACGTCTCGTAGACGGTGCACGTGCCGAAGTGATGGTGTTAAGTACCTCAGGGGGTAAGTCACCTAGAACCTCCGCGTCCCGTCCAGGGACCAGACATGGAGTTTCCAGAGGTCTGGACGCGGGTGCCAGAGAGTGCCCCGTCTCTGAGAACGAAGGTCCTTCCTCAGAGGAATGGGCCAGGGAGGGGCTGTCGCGAGGAGAGAGAGTTCTGGGAACCAGGTCCGGTTGGGCCAGTAGGGTGCAACTAGCAGGACCTGCTCCTCGTCCTCCCTGACTTTGCACAGGGTCTGTGCAAGTAGGCTCACTGGGGGAAACGCACATTTGCGAAGGCCCCAGGGCCAGCTGAGTGCCAGCGCATCTGTCCCGAGTGTTCCCTCGGACAGGGAGTAAAACAACTGGCAGTGGGAGGTTTCTGGTGAGGCAAACAGGTCTACCTGAGCCTCTCCAAACTCTCTCCAGATCAGCTGGACCACCTGGGGGTGGAGTCGCCACTCTCCTGGCAGTGCAGCTCGTGATAGCTCGTCGGCCACACGGTTGAGCACACCGGGACATGAATGGCACGAAGCGACCTCAGATGCTTCTGACTCCAGAGGAGGAGATGGTGGGCGAGTTGCGACATGCGACGGGAGCGTAGACCACCTTGATGGTTGATGTACGCAATGGTCGCAGTGTTGTCCGTACGGACCAGTACATGCTTGCCCCGTAGCAGTCCTTTGAGGCGGCTCAGAGCAAGGCGTACTGCTAGCAACTCGAGGCAGTTGATGTGCCAATGCAGATGGGGGCCCGTCCACACCCCTGACACTGCATGCCCGTTGTACGTGGCACCCCAGCCGGTGGCAGAGGCAACTGTGAATACCACAGCATGCCGGGACACTTGTTTCTTCGGGCGGGAGTGCCCCTAGAACAAGGGGTCCGACCACGGGCTGAAGGCTTGGCGGCACTCCTGAGTGATTGCCACCCGGAACGTGCTGTGTTGCCACGCCCATCTCGGGATTCGGCCGTGAAGCCAGTGTTGAAGCGGCCTCATATAAAGCAGACCGAGTGGGATTACTGCCGCTGCAGCCGCCATATGCCCCAGGAGCCTCTGAAAGAATTTCAGTGGAGCCGCTGTCCTGCCGTTGAACGTATTCAGGCAGTTCAACACCGACTGAGCACGTTCCTCTGTGAGGCGTGCTATCTGTTCGACCGAATCCAACTCCATACCGAGAAAAGAGATCCTCTGCACTGGGGAGAGTTTGCTCTTTTCCCAGTTGACCTGAAGACCCAACTGGCTGAGGTGTCTGAGCACCAGATCCCTGTGTTCGCACAACTGATCCCGGGACTGTGCTAGAATGAGCCAGTCGTCGAGATAGTTGAGGATGCAAACACCCTGTTCTCTCATGGGAACAAGGGCTCCCTCCACGACTTTCGTGAAGACGTGGGGAGACAGGGCCAGCCCATGGGGTAGGACTCTGTACTGATATGCTCGACCTTCGAACGCGAAATGCAGGAATGGCCTGTGTCGTGGAAGAATCGAGACATGAAAGTACGCGTCCTTCAGGTCAATCGCTGCAAACCAATCCTGGGGACGGATGCACTCGAAAATGTGCTTCTGCGTGAGCATCTTGAACGGTAGCTTGTGAAGGCTCCGATTCAAGACTCGCAGGTCCAGGATAGGCCGTAACCCACCACTTTTCTTGGGTACAATGAAGTAGGGACTGTAGAACCCTGACCTCATATCGGCTGGAGGGACCGGCTCTATCGCGTCCTTCGCCAGTAGGACCGCGATCTCCGCACGCAAGACATGGGCATCGACAGCCTTCACTGCAGTGGGGTGGATGCTCCTGAACTTGGAGGGGGACGCTGGGCAAACTGAATCGCATAGTCGAGCCTGATGGTCCGAATGAGCCAGCGAGACGGACTGGGGAGCGCTAACCAGGCTTGCAGAGACCGTACAAGCGGGACCAAAGGGACCGCAGGCGTACCCGCAGTGAGGCAGCGAGGTGGAACACAGGGACACGGCTCGGGAGGCTCTCTCTGCGAGGCGGCCCGAAGCGGGGTCAGAGTGTGCTGTGCAACACCTACCTGGTTCCACAGTCGGGCAGGGGGTGCAGGAGAGGCTTTGCTGCCTTCAACTGCACGCTGCTGCCCCCTGGCAAAGGAAGAGGGGGGATGAGAGTGGTGAGGTTTTTCTCCTCCCACTGCTCTCCACGCTCTCTTCAGACCCAAAGATGGAGGAACTGCTCTTTTTTGAAAATGTGGGTACCGCTGGCTGTTGGGCCAGCGGCAGAACAGAAACAAACCCAACAACAGGATTTACCACCCGGCCCTCCTCCGGGGGGGGAGAGCAGCCCCACCCATCTCTGGGTCACCCGTCTCAGAGGTGATTTTTCACTAACCACTTAAACAGTAGCAGAGACGGGAGGCGTCATCTTCCTGCAGCGGACCCAGTAGAGCAGGCTGGGCCGGAGTTTTTGCAGGGGACGACACCCTTGGCAACGAGCAGACTGAGGGCCCATGAGGAACTCAATGGTTTGTCGGGGGAGGCTCCCCGGTCTGCTACTAACTGAGGAGAACTGCTGGGCTCAGTCCCCGACAGTGTCACCGAAAAGGCCACCTTGTGAGATGGGAATGTCAAGAAAGTGTTTTAGCTTGACGACCTCTCGCACCTCAGCAAGGTAAGCCAGGGGGGCGCTTCTGGACCACTGAGGTGGACATCGTCTGGCCGAAGGCCTGTGCCATGACTTTGATCACGGTTAGTCAACAGCGCAGCTCAACTCAGGCTCAGAACTACCCTCATGCATAAAGAGTGCCTTGGCCTCACATGCAGGGTGGGTGTGGTCTGAACAGCCACCCCACCCATAAGGGTAGTGAGAGAGTGAAAAACTTTATGCAGATTTTGGCACTTTTGGCGTTCCATATTTATGGCACCAATATAGCTCCATACTGCCAAGTTTTCCCATGCACATCCGGAACACCCGGGAAAGCATGGCTGTAAACTCTGAATCTGAGTCAGCATAAGCACACACCATTAGAGTGGGCAGCGTCACCCTCATTTCCAGAGCATAACAGCCCTCTCCGATGCTGCAATCGACATCTGACCCTCAGCTGGAGCCCTGAATGAAATTGCCGTGACAACCCGCGCTGCAGCCCGACAGCTTGACGGCAAACGACACGCAGAGGAGCGAGAGGTTTACTCTCGCTGATCTCCGCGGTCTCCCAGAGTGTCGGGCAGACCCGCGGCTGTGCTTTTACACACAAGCGGCAGCTGGCCAACAACAGAGGGGACTCAAGCTTCCCGGAGAAAGAAGAGTCACAACCGGCGTGTCGACGTGATCATGTTCTCATACGAAAACATGAACCACCCACGTCAGTGAGGACAGCCGTCAGTGAGGACAGGAAACGACCGCATCCAGAAACACACAAATAGAATGTCATCTTTAAAAAGACGCAAGCTCTACTTGTGTAAGCTCTTTTAGGGACTTTACTCTTTTAAAGTGCTGAAGCACGCAGGGGAACAGCCGCCGCAACACAGACAGGGATTGTGTGCAGCCTGTCGTGTGCGCTCTCTCTCTTTGAAGGCGCTCACTCTTACCAGCCGTAAAAATGAAAATAAAGAGAGGACTTCGACCCCGCTGCTGTGCTGTTCGCCCGCACTCGAAAAAAAAGAGAAGTTCAACCAAAAAGCTTGACTCGTCTTCTAGCAGACACTTGCTTGCAGAGAACAGGAACAAACACCGTTCGGCTCCGAAGCGAAAAGCTGAAGATGCAACGCACCTGTTGCTCATTATGTACCCGCGCTGCGAGGTGAGCAGCTGCTGCATATGATTGCATGCCAATGTGCATTGGCTCGTTGTAGTTACACTCGAAGTAGATTGGCCTCTTTAGCGAGATTCCTATTCGTCGGTCTGTCTGACGTACGTCGAACGTGACCGACTGAATGGGAACTCATGAAACTTTGCACACACATCAGAAGTGGTGAAAATTTACATCTGATGTGGATTTCAGAATTAGTTGTGGCAAACTGTCTCAAGTGCTTTGCACTGTAATTCACTCCCTGAAATATATTTAAATATGCCAAGAACATGCTAGAAACACGTTAAATCATGCTACACTTGGCTAAAGTATGTGATTAACGCCACGAAACGTCTCGGTTACGTATGTAACCCTCGTTCCCTGAAGGAGGGAACGGAGACGTACGTCAGTAGTGACCGACGAATTGGGATATCGCTAGAGAGCCCTATCAGCTTCGAGTGAACTACAACAAGCCAATGAAGTTGGCGTGCGATATTTGCATAATGCGCACCGCCCCCGCCAGGTGGTATAAATAGGGGAGCAGATGCAATCGCACTCTGTTTTTCGCTGAGGAGACAACCTAGTCCGCACTACAGCGAGGGTACAGCAACTGTGGCGACGGGACGTACGTCTCCGTTCCCTCCTTCAGGGAACGAGGGTTACATACGTAACCGAGACGTTCCCTTTCACTCGGTCACGTTCGACGTACGTCAGTAGTGACCGACAAATTGGGATCCCAAATAAAGCGCCACAGTATGAACCCCTTCCAGTGCCCAGCGCAAGCTCTAGCCACCCGGCGCACCAGAGGGACGGGGAAGGGGGCGAGCTTACGCCGAGAGAGTCTACTGCTGTTCCGATATACCCACTAAGTAAACTAGACTACACTGGGGAAGCGAACCCGTAGGGGACGCTGCGGAGACCACTACCCACCCGTAGGGGAGGAATTTACGTGGAGAGTACACATATGGACTGGCCGTGGGCAGTACGCATATGGAGTTCCTTGGGATGGCTCCACCTGGGTAGGGGGAGACTCATCTGACAGGTGACAGCAGAGCTGGCTCTGCTAAGGGAAAGACACGGGCTCGCCGTAGGGAGTTGACCGTGGACAAATACACACATGGGACCACTCACGTGGAGGGGTCACGACATGTGGAACCCAGCCAATCATCAACGTCGGTGACGGAGGTTTGGCCTGGCATCAGACACTCCGCAATGTCCGAGCCGAAGGGGGAGGCGGAGGAACTCGACAGGGTTCGCCAAGCGGGGAACTCGACTGGAGTAAAAAGAATGCACGTATCCGGCCCAGGGGGCGGGAGTGGCATTGCAAGCCGACACTAGAACGGGCTCTTTGCGTCTACCAGCTGGTGGAAGCGAGTACACGGGAAGATACCGGTTCTACACGAAGGCTATAGAATCTAGCGAACGTGTTAGGTGTCGCCCAGCGCACAGCTCTACAGATATCTGTCAGCGAGGCGCCGTGCGCCAGCGCCCAGGAAGAGGCCACTCCTCTGGTGGAGTGGGCTCTCAACCTGAACGGGCAAGGCACGCCCTGGGACTGGGCGATGGCGTCCACTATCCAGTGGGCCATCCTCTGCTTGGAGACCCCCTTCTGCTGGCCTCCGTAACAGACAAAGAACTGATCTGAGGTCCTGAAGCTTCGCGTTCTGTCCACGTACAGGCGCAGAGCGCGGACGGGACAGAGCAAAGCTAGGGCTGGGTCTGCCTCCTCCGAAGGCAGCGCTTGCAGGTTCACTACCTGATCTCGAAAGGGAGTGGTAGGAACCTTGGGCACATATCCAGGCCGGGGTCTCAGGATAACGTGAGAGTCACCGGGCCCGAATTCCCGGCACGATTCGTCAACCGAAAATGCATGCAGGTCCCCTACCCTCTTGAGCGAGGCCAATGCAACCAGGAGGACAGTCTTTAGGGACAGTACTTTTAACTCGACTGATTGCAAAGGCTCGAAGGGATGATCCCGGAGAGATGTAAGAACCAGGGTCAGATCCCAAGAGGGTACAGAGGGGGGCCGGGGAGGATTCAGTCTCCTCGCCCCCCTCAAGAACCTGACGATCAGATCGTGCTTCCCTAGTGATTCACCATCAACTGCATAGTGATGTGCGGCGATAGCGGCAACATACACCTTGAGGATGGAGGGAGACAGCCTTCGCTCCAGGCCCTCTTGCAGAAAGGAAAGCACGGTTCTGACCGAACATGATCGGGGGTCCTCTCGCTCGACGAACAGGTTCCACTTCAGCGCATAGAGGTTCCTCGTAGAAGGAGCTCTAGCGGAAGTGATAGTGTCTGCGACCGCTTGCGGGAGATCACTCAGAACCTCCACGTCCCGTCCAGTGACCACACATGGAGTTTCCACAGGTCGGGACGCGGGTGCCAGAGGGTGCCCCGTCTCTGAGTCAGGAGGTCCTTCCTCAGAGGAATGGGCCAGGGAGGTGCTGTCGCGAGGAGCGTGAGGTCCGAGAACCAGGTCCGAGTGGGCCAGTATGGAGCCACTAACAAGACCTGCTCCTCGTCCTCCCTGACTTTGCACAGGAGTTGTGCGAGAAGGCTCACTGGGGGAAACGCATATTTGCATAGGCCCCGGGGCCAGCTGATTGCCAGGGCATCCGTGCCGAGCGTGCCGCCGGTCAGGGAATAGAACAACTGGCAGTGGGCAGTCTCCGGGGAGGCGAACAGATCTACCTGTGCCTCGCCGAAGCACTGCCAGATCAGCTGGACCACCTGGGGATGGAGTCTCCATTCGCCCCGAAGCGGAGGCTGCCGTGAGAGCTCGTCGGCTGCACGGTAGAGCACGCCTGGGACGTGAATGGCACGAAGCGACCTCAGATGCTTCTGACTCCATAGCAAGAGATGGCGGGCGAGTTGCGACATACGGCGGGAGCGTAGACCACCCTGATGGTTGATGTACGCAACGGCCGCAGTGCTGTCCGAGCGGACCAGTACGTGCTTGTCTGTCAACAGCTCCTGGAAGCGGTCCAGTGCAAGACGTACTGCTAGCAACTCAAGGCAATTGATATGCCAATGCAGTTGGGGCCCCGTCCACAGACCCGACACTGCATGCCCGTTGTACGTGGCCCCCCACCCCGTGGCGGAGGCATCTGTGCGGACACAGCATGCCTGGACACTTGTTCAAGGGGAACTCCAGCCCGCAGGAACGAAGGGTCCGACCACTTGGTGAGGGTGCGACGGCAGTTCGGTGTCACGGGGACACGGAACGTACCGTGCTGCCACGCCCATCTCAGGACCCGGCCGCAGAGCCAGTGTTGAAGCGGCCTCATATGAAGCAATCCGAGCGGCTTGACTGCGGCTGCGGATGCCATATGCCCCAGGAGCCTCTGAAAGAGTTTCAGTGGGGCCGCTGTCCTGCGCTTGAGCGTACTCAGGCAGGTCAACACTGACTGGACACGCTCCTCGGTGAGGCACGCGGTCCGGGCGACCGAATCCAGTTCCATACTGAGATAAGAGATCCTCTGCCCGGGGGAGAGTTTGCTCTTATCCCAGTTGACCCGAAGACCCAACCGACTGAGGTGAGCTAACACCATGTCCCTGTGTTCGCACAACTGCTCTCGCGAGCTGGCCAGGATGAGCCAGTCGTCGAGGTAGTTGAGGATGCGAACGCCCTGTTCCTTGAGCGGAACAATGGCCGCCTCCGCAACCTTCGTGAAGACGCGGGGCGACAGGGCCAGCCCGAAGGGTAGGACTTTGTACGGATATGCCCGACCCTCGAACGCAAACCGTAGAAGGGGTCTGTGACGAGGCAGAATCGAGACATGAAAGTACGCGTCCTTCAGGTCGATCGCTGCAAACCAATCCTGGGGACGGATGCATTCGAAAATGTGCTTCTGCGTAAGCATCTTGAATGGCAGCCTGAGAAGGGACCGATTCAGGACACGCAGATCCAGGATTGGCTGTAGCCCACCGCCCTTCTTGGGTACAATGAAGTAGGGGCTGGAGAACCCTGACTCCATATCGGCTGGAGGGACCGGCTTGACTGCATCCTTCGCCAGGAGGACAGCAATCTCCGCCCGGAGAACAGGTGCATTGTCCAGGGACACATGAGTGTAATGGACACCCCTGAACACCGGGGGACGCCGGGCGAACTGAATCGCATAGCCGAGTCTGATGGTACGAATGAGCCAGTGGGACGGGCTGGAAAGCGCTAGCCAGGCTTCCAGACACCGAGCCAGCGGGACCAAACGCACCACAGACGTACCGGGCGTGGGGCAGCGAGGTACAGTGCTGGGACCCGACTCGGACGGCATAGCGGCCCGTAGTGGGGTCAGACTCTGCAAGGTGGCAGTGTGAATGGGAGACGGCACATGGGAGGCGGCCTCAACCAACACACTGGGACCTGCTGGCGAAGTGAGAGGGGGCTGAGAGCGGCGAGGCGGGGCCTCGCGCACTGCCAGCCGTGACCTCTTGGGACCTGGAGAGTTAGAAAACAGTTCTACTTCGTGGGTACCGCTGGACTCCGGAGAGCCAGCGGTGGAACAAACCAAAATTCTCCACCCGGCCCTCCTCCGGGGAGGGAGCGATGCGGGCATCGTCTCCCGAAGAACTGTTTACCTCAGCTCCAGGTCACCCATTTCTCCAGGACTGCTTCTCGCTAGCCAACTGGCTTGGCTGCGGGCTGAGCGGGCTGGATTTTAGGCCAGCTTGTGAGATGAGAGCATCGAGAAAGCGTACTTAGACGACGACACACCTCTGCAAGGCTAGCCAGGGGTGTTTCTGGACCACCATGGTGGACATTGTCTGGCCAGGGGCCTGCGCTATGACTTACATCATGCGTAGCTCAACCCTGACTCAGAACTACCCATATGCGATGAGTGCTTTGGCCTTCCACAGACTTGCCGGGGGCCAAGACCCATGCAGGGCAGAGGTGGTGTGCCCGTAGCACTGCCACCCCACCACAGAGGGTAGTGAGAGAGAAAAAACTTAATGCAGATTATGACCCTTTTGGCGTTCCATATTTGGCACCAGAAAAGGCTTCCAAACTGCCAAGTTTTTCATGCACGTCCGGGCTAAAGACAGGGGGTGGGGCAAGGCGAGTACGCGTCGCACCACACCCCCAGGGGCCCGGGAAAGCATGGTCGTTAACTCTGAATCCGATTCAGCATGAGCACATCACAACCGTGGGACGCTCAGCCTCCTCTTCATGTCCAGAACCCAACAACCCTCTCTCCAATGTAGCAGTCGACATCTGATCCTCTGCTGGAGCCCTGACTAAGACGCTAGGTCCCCCATGAGAAGGACCAGCAATCCACCCAGAAGCTACCAGCCATGTGGGACAGTGAACGTGGCCGTCTAACTGAACGACACGGCGCTGAACGCCGACGTGGCCATGTTGTTACCAAACATAAACCACCCACGTACACAGTCACAACATGTTTGCGATGCATTAGAGGAGTGGGGGGCCCACGGAGATTGGCTCGGCGGGTATTGCCCCACTGTGATCCTCTGGTCACCCTGGCTTATTCACCAAAAGTAGTACTTTTCTGATTCAGAAAGAGAAACTAGATCGGGGAATAGGTGAGGGGACTCCACCTCATTTGAGGCACTCGAGTCTCGACCATGCATCTAGAGCGCCGAACAACGCGCTGGGTTGCTATGGCAACGCGCGCTGTCAGCCGGCAGCTCGACGGCACAAGGCGCGCTGAGCGCTCAAGCCCTTATGAGAAAGGCAAGACGAACAACGCGCCGACGTGGGCGTGCTCTCTTTCTTTACAAGAGAACATGAACCACCCACAAACACAGTCTCAGCACGCTAAGCAGACATGAGAGAAAGTGATTGTGGCCGTCAGTGAGGATAGGAAATGACCGCCTCCAGAAACGCACAGACAGAATGACGTCTTGAAAAAGACGCAGTGTCTGTCTGTGAAGCTCTTTTAGAAGCTCTTGTTCTTTGTGCCGAAGCACACAGGGAACAGCCGCGATGTGACTGCAGGTACACTTTTCACTCCCTGAGTCACAGACACAGAGGAACCGGCCCAAATCGCAAACCAAACGGGGCAAATAATGCTGTGAAAACAGCAGTTGAAAGCTGTATAACAGCTCAAGAAGCTCACTCTGGGAAAGCTCGCGGCCTCACTGTAAGGTGCCATAAAGCCAGCACTGTAGAACAAAAGTTCTTCAAAGGCTTGCGAAGTCACTCTCAGACTAATAGCAGAAACACACAGGTTGGCTCCGAAGCGAAAGACAGAGTGCGATTGCATCTGCTCCCCTATTTATACCACCTGGCGGGGGCGGTGCGCATTATGCAAATATCGCACGCCAACTTCATTGGCTTGTTGTAGTTCACTCGAAGCTGATAGGGCTCTCTAGCGATATCCCAATTCGTCGGTCACTACTGACGTACGTCGAACGTGACCGACTGAAAGGGAACAGTAAGTTGTTGTAACTTTGGCAGACAATGTCCGATCTGCTCCAAACTTCACATGTTTGAGAATAGTCCTGGCCTGAAGACATCTACATGACAATATTCAGTTATAGTGGTATGTTGGAAGATCTTTTGCTTTGTTGTTCTTGTCAATCTTGTTGTCTGGATCTTTTTGTGTTCTCACAGCTTTGGTTCTGGGGTGATGTCACGCTCAACAGGCATTATATTTAATAACCAAATGAGGGATTTCATTAATCCTGAGGTGATCAATGGAATTAGCGAAAACAACTTAATTAAACCAGGTAAAAACAACTTGCATGCCTCGAGTTTAAATGAGTTACAATATTAACTCTTTCCCCGCCATTGAGTAATTTTCCGGTAATCCCTGCTTTCACTGAGGGGCGCTATTACACATCTTCTGAAAGAGTACAGAATCTCCAGATTAAAACAGGTGAATAAGAAGCAGAAAGAAGTAATAGAAGCATTGCTTATGTAACTGCCATAGGTTATTAAAGGGTTAGTTCACCCAAAAATGAAAATAATGTCATTTATTACTCACCCTCATGTCATTCTACACCCGTAAGACCTTCATTCATCTTCAGAACACAAATTAAGAAATTTTTAATGAAATCCGATGGCTCAGTGAGGCCTGTATTCACAGCAATGTCATTTTCTCTCTCAAGATCCATAAAGCTACTAAAAACACATTTAAAACAGTTCATGTGAGTTCAGTGGTTCTATGTTAATATTAAAAAGCGACGAGAATATTTTTGTGTGCCAAAAAAACTAAATAATGACTTTTCAACAATACAGTGATGGGCGATTTCAAAGCACTGCTTCAGAGCTTTTTTAATCGGATCAGTGATTCGGATCTCCTATCAAACAGCTAAACTGTTGAAATCACGTGACTTTGGCGCTCCAATCCACTGAGTCGATTTGTGAAGATCTGAAGCAGTGTTTTGAAATCGGCCCATCACTATATTGTTGAAAAGTTGTTTTGTTTTTTTGCCTCACAAAAAGTATTCTCGTCGCTTTATAATATTAAGGTTGAACCACTGCACTCACTTGAACTGATTTAAATGTGTTTTTAGTACCTTTATGGATCTTGAGAGAGGAAATGTTATTGCTTTGAATGCAGGCCTCACTGAGCCATCGGATTTAAAGGTGCCGTAGAATTGAAAATTGAATTTACCTTGGCATAGTTGAATAAGAGTTCTGTACATGGAAATGACATACAGTGAGTCTCAAACACCATTGTTCCCTCCTTCATATGTAAATCTCGTTCGTGCAAAACACAACAGAAAAACAGGCAAATCTCAACATAACACCGACTGTGACACAACAGTCGGGATCATTAATATGTACACCCCCAAATTTTGCATACACCAGCCCATGTTCAAGGCATTAGACAAGCCAGTATTAACGTCTGGAGCTGCACAGCCGAATCATCAGACGTTCTGCAGGTATTGTGAAGCATGCAAGCGATGACAATAGCGAAAATGGCAGATGGATAATAACTGTTCATGATCCATGATATCATGATATATTTAGTGATATTTGTAAACTGTCTTTCTAAATGTTTTGTTAGCATGTTGCTAATGTACTGTTAAATGTGGTTAAAGTTACCATTGTTTCTTAATGCATTCACGGAGAGCCATGTCGTTATTTTAATTTTTAAACGCTTGCAGTCTGTATAATTCATAAACACATCTTCATTCTTTATAAATCTTCTTCAATAGTGTAGCTTTAGCCCCGTTAGCCACGAAACACACTATCAAACTCATTCAGAATCAAATGTAAACATTCACAAAATAAATGCCATACTTAAGTGATCTGATATGCTGCATCACGAACACTTTGTAAAGATCAATTTTGAGAGTTATATTAGCTGTGTGAACTTATTCTGTGTGTAACATTATTATATGGGAGTCGTGAGCGGGGGCAGGGAGCACGAGCATTTAAAGGTGTACACGCACTTTGTGTTCCGAAGATGTATGAAGGCCTTACGAAGATGAATGAAGGCCTATTCTGGTGGTTGTGAAAGTTTTGTGAAAATGATCAAAAACGCTGCTGCTTGCTGGCAACTTTTTACAAGAACATTCTGGCAGGGAAAGAGTTAAGTACAAGAAAAAACACCTATTTAAATATAAATGTTCACATGTAAAATACTATTTGTTTTGACAAGGTAAAAGGCCACTTTCATCAAAGTGTCCCACAATAATATTGGACAAACAGAGCAAAAAAGTCAAAATGGTGGTTGGAGGTGCAGGAGGGACCAATATCACCACATCAGTTGCTCAGGTAACAAAAAACACTACATTTACATTACATTTAGTCATTTAGCAGATGCTTTTCTCCAAAGCGACTTACAAATCAGAATAGTAGAAGCAATCAAATCAACATGAGTGCAACAGTATGCAAGTGCCGTGTCAAATCCAAGTTTCACCAGCTGATTGGTCCAGTTTTGGTCCGTGATCTCTAACCCAGAAAAAAACCTGCTCCGGAGCAGGTTAGCCGTGTAGCATAAGTTACCATAGCAATGAAACCTGTAAAAACCAATCCACCGTCATGAGCCCGAAAAAACAGAGTTTGCTTGAACTAATCTTGAACTTACCTGAGTAGAAAATGAAACTGGCTTTGTCCAACAGGCCACAGATGAGAACACTCATGAGCCATGTGTTCATACAAACCATCATCATGAACGCACACAGCCAGTGAAAAACACAAGCCATGTGCTACACAGCACAAGACACAAGACAACGAGCAAATACAACAGAAGACGAACCCACGGAGCGTGAATGTCCGAATCCCGACACAGAACCGAAACCAAACTAGACCGAAGTGCCGGGATCCGAACACCATGCTCTACACACAAAACAACTCACATAGACGCACACAAGACAAGACAAGACGATAGCAGTGTCAGAGCTCTATCACCAACCCAAGAATAAACAGACTGAAGTGACAGAACCCTGACATAATAGGCCAGTGGCTAAGGTTATGTGTTTTAATAAATAAACCATAGGTTTGTGTTATATTTAAATCTAATTGTCTTTTGTCTAAAAACCCTTTCCCCTCTCTTGTCTCCCTGATCTCAGGTGATCCTGAACGACCTGTTCTTTGACTATGACCTGCAGAAATCTGTTAATGAACCCAGAGTTCAGATCACGCTGAATGTGACAAATATAGAAGATAACTTTGATAAGGTAGGATCCTTACACTTGACAACAAAAGTTTGTCATCTAAATTAGGTTCACAATGTCACAAGAGTGATAATTATACTACTAATAATTGGAATTTCTTTCTGTGTTGTATTTCTGAATGCAGAGCGTAATTGATGGCTTGAAGCTGAAGAATCATAATATAGATAACAAAACTGAATTATCAGTGGTCCAGGCGGTCGTACGACAGGGGGACAAACTCTGTGCTGAATCCGACTACAGGAATTACGGCTCTCCTGCTGGATACTGAGCGCTGCTCCTGCGATCATGCTGCTGTTGAGCCAGCAAAAGTAAAACCGTTGTCTAGTGACAGATCCAGACTTGTTTGTTGGGATGCTTTATGGGTGTCAATAAAACTTCAGCAGGCAATGTGCAGAAAGCCATTCATAAATAACATATCGTTTCAGCAATCCTGCATTATGATATCACACAAATCCTAAAAATGCTGCACATTTTATCAGTAGTATTCCAGCTTGTCCGGTATTTTTATTTAGCTTATATACTGCTATCATTTGCATTTTGAAATCTGCTAAAAAAAAATAAATAAATAATATATATATATATATAATTTTTTTTTTTTTTTTTTTTTTTTTTTTGCTGTTGTGAGCTTTACTGAAAAGAGTTTGATAGTTGCATTGTAAAAGATTTGTCAATAAAGTATCATGTAAGCATTAACCTACTTGATAGTGTTCCTCAGTCAATGTAACATTGATGAGTAAATGCAGAAATGAATGAACATTGTTACATGTGCACTCTGTCTTGGACTTGTTTTGGACTTGTGTTGTGCCATTTCCCGCCACTAGTCTGTTTCTATAGTTACTGATCACCTCATTATCACCACCAGCTGTATTCCATCACCCACCTTGTTATCCTTTGTATATTAACCCTGTGTTTCCTGTCCAGTGTTGTCTGGTATCGTTTGTGTCTAGTGTGGTTGTCTCTCTTGTTAATCTGCCTGTGGAACTATTAAAAGACTGTTTTCCTTGATCTCCTTCGTCGTGCGCATTCCTACAACCAGCTACTGTAACAAACATAATGCAGTCCTTTTGTGCACAGCATAGTTGAGGGCCTTCGCTAACTTAAACTGGCTATATAAAGACAGAGACTCAAAGGAAAAAAGACACATTCAAGCAATAAGTAACAACTATGGTTTTGGTAAATTTAGTAAATTATTACAATACATTTGAACTACAAAATATGTTTTTTATATTTTAATTAGTGTGTTGCTATTTTGAGGTAACTGAAAATAATTACGCGACCATTGACCAACAAAAACCTGCTCTAAAGTCAATGGCGCAGTATTTATTTTTTTTATTTTTTTTATTTAAAGGGTTAGTAATATGGCCTATAGGCGGGTACACTCTGCTTGTTACAGTGACTTGTTACAATAAGTATTACAATGTAAAAGATAATTATAGTGTTCATGAAGATAAAAATGCCCACATGTCATAATGGATAGTCATTACATATATTAGATTGACCTATCTGCAGTAATGATGAATGAAATTGGCTAATTATTTGACCAATCGTGGCAATACACACATGTATTTAAACTGACTCGTCAGGTTGAGGGTGTCTATATTCCGCCATGTAAATAGCAAATCTGCCATGGCGCGAGCGCAACTGGCTTTTAAAGAGAATGGGAGATGAGACTCTGATTGGTTTATTGCACTGTACACCCAAAACACACCCATGACTCATTAATAGACAAAGTAGCCTACAATCCTTTTGGACCAAGCTGACCATTTTTTCCATCATTAAACTAGCAAAAGTGGATGCGCTGTGCCATGCGCTTCAGACCATGCGCTTAGATCGTTAAAATAGGGCCTACTGTTGGAATATATTCTCATATATACTCTTGTAAGGTTATGTGGCAAATGACAAAGTCCTTTGCCTTAAACCTCAGTGTCCTGCCTTTATGCTTCACTGTTTGCTGCTAACATTAGACCTGAGGACACCCCTATCTGTTGTGCATTTCCTCTCTTGTGGCATACTGAAAACACAGATCAAATGTATGCCTAGTCAGATTTTTACTTAAATAAAAACTGTGTACTTGAATAAAAAAGGGGAGATACCTGGTTAACATGGGTTCTTTATTAATACATAAAATTATAATTTTATTATGTTATGACAAGGTTTTATATTAATGTTGTGATAAGGGACAGTCCCTACACTGACAGCCATGATAAAACTTGCAATGTTAGCTTGATAGCTTTGACATATGCTAGCAATGCCTTTTAGAAGCTAAGAAAACACTGATTAAAATGATATGACTTTATAGAGCGCAAAAATTATTGAGGATGAAAACATTGAAGATGTGTAATGTCTCTGTGGCTATTCAAACTACTGCTGTATGATTGTAAAAATCATTTGATATGTCACATTCTTCACAACTTCTCATTCTTTTTTTACTTTACAATGTTTCACGCAAATCGTTTATATGGTACGACCAAAAATCTGATCATAAAAAAAAAAAAAAATGTAACTTGAAATTAATTTTTTTGCAGAAAGAATGGTCAAATGTGTGTTTTTTTCCAGGAAGAAAGAGGCAAACTATGTATATGTATAGGGTATCAGTGCATGTACTGGGTTTTCATAATAAAAAAAAAGTCATGATTATGCAAAATGCCCTTCAGCCGCCTGCGCATAGCCATATAGATCAATGTATTTTGTCCAGTGCGGAGGAAGGCTCATTTTGAGGAAAATTAGGTTGTAGCTCTTTGTCTATGTTACTACGAATGAAAAGAGGTTTTATTTGTGTTTTAACAACGTTTAGCTCATGAGTTATTGGTCCGGGAAATTTCAATCTGTGAATAAGTTGCCAACTTTACTAAACTTATCCAGTTCAAGTGTGTTTCACTTACGTCAAACCGTGCCTTGAGCTAAGCATTGAACATATTTCTTTATACTTAAGTCTAAGTTCAAAATAAAACTCTATTAACCACTCCACTCTTAATGTACGGAGCTCGCTGAACGACTGCCTTGGGGAAGTTTGTCCAAACTCACAACAGGTTTTGTGAGCGCATGCAAATGCCTTTGCAAGAGAACGCAAAAGTTTGTGAGAGAATGCAAAAGTTTTGCGAGGAAACGCAAAGTTTCTAGAGGGAACACAAATTTTTTCCACCATGTCCCTTTGGGGGCTCTGTAGATTGGGACATCCACAAATAAAAAAATTCACACAGTAATCTAATGACAGCTTATGACATGACAACAGTCAAGAAAGTATTTTAGGCTTCTGTGCTAAAATGTGTAATGTCAAAAAAACGATAAATAAGGGGAAATATGTATATATATTCATGTTTGTATGTAAAATAAAATAAAATAAAAACATTTACAGGTACAAAACTCTGTTTGGATAGATGCTGAAATGTACAACACAGTAAAATCCTCAGTGAACACTGATCTGTGTTTATATGAGTCCAATCTCCAATGTTAAAAGAAACACTGAAACAGTTGAAGTTAGTGAGATACTTAAGAGATCAAATAACTGATGATTGAGCATTTGATAAAATCAACTGCAATTAAAAGACATTAAATCTCTCAAAATCTCAGCAGAGGAGGATTAAACAACTAAGAGAATAAATGTTAAAATGAAGTGTTGTTTCATGTGTTTTCCTCAATATTAATATAGGGGGAGATCTGTTAGTGTTTAATGTTCTATTATTTTGGAATTTAAAAGGTTTTCTGATATGTGTGAGTTTTTGGGGTTATCATTGTGCTGAAGAATAGAGTCTGTGGTTAGATTGATGATTGGATGAGCATTAAGACTATAATTACTTTATTTAAAAGGTAATGTTTGTGTTCTCTTCAACACACTGATAATCTCTATACTAAATACTATAATACATGCTTGAGCTACTGTTAACTAGCTTGAAAATATGAAATATTTATGATGTTAAAAATTATAAAATACAAGAAATGTATTACATTATGAAGTGTATTACTGAATATAAAATTCATTATGATATATTAGTAAATATATTGCCACATATTTTTCAATATATAAAAAAGCGGCAATTCCTTAAGCACAATATATTATTATGTATATTTTCAATATAGGATACAGTTAAATCATTTAATAGGCTATATTGATTCATAAGGAAATATATTGTGTTCACTGCTCCCTGAGCATGAGATATCTGTTTAAGTCCACTTTACCTGACAAATGCATGAACTGAATTTGTCTAACTGAACACGTAGCCTACGCTCCCTTTGCGTTGGAATCTCACTTAAGATGGCGGAATACCCTGTGAAGTTCACTTCGCACTGACGGTCGAATGGAACACACCCCAAGTCACCGCGTATGTGACCAGAAAACAAAAGTAAAAGAAAACACGGAAGAGACGCCAGTCCGGATATGTAAAACAAAACACACCCAGCGTATTTAACTCCGGTATATGTTGTGCTAAGTTCAGAAGTTATTCTTTATCACATTGCAGGCTATAACAGAAATACGACTGTTAATGCGGTATACGTAATGCCCAATGATTCCGTGTGTTTCCGTGTGTCAGTAGCACTGGAATTACACAACATTCAGTGGCACATGCACCTCACAAACTGACAATATGTTTTAAATAAGTTTAATTGATAGGGTCTATATATCTTTTTAAATTACAAAATTAGGCTATTTATTTAGGATTTTGTGTCACAATAACATCAGTATAACTGCTCATCTGTCAGTCCCTACTGGAGGTGCCACAATATGGTGACATAACTAAGCAGAGCAGCTTGTGCCAGTGACTTCTGTGCGTAAGATGCCATGCCACTTAATGACTGATTAGGCACATATTGGACTTCTTTACACCTGGATAATTGTATGTTATTTGAATTTAAAATAAGCTACAATAAACCTGGCTTTTATGTTTCCAACAACAAAGCACTTGAGCATGACTTAATCATAATTACTGTACGGCTTTAGAAGTAGGAAGTAGAATATTTCAGCTAATACATGAAGACAGCATGAAGGCTAGAATGAGATGTACTAATGAGTCTGCATTGCGAACTAATAGAGGTTTCTGCACTACAGTGTTGGTGCAAAAATACTACTTAAAATTACTTTTGGAAAAATACTTTATAATAAAAATCTTCATATTATCCTATCAGTCTTTCTGTTAATACAGTACGGTGAATAAATATACTGTGGTATCCCAGTAGTTTATATAATGGAAGTTTAACAATATGTAATTGATTTACAATAAAAACAAAACATAACTCCCTTATCTAAGAACACGTTTTTTGTATTGCAAATCATAATGATGCTTTCATCTTTGAAAACATTTTTTTTTTGTCTTACATCTTATGATGAACTCAGATGAGCTCAGTGCTGATCCATTTTCCGCTAATTCTTTTTTGTGAATTGGAATCTGTGCAAAGGATTGTGGGTGATACACTTCAAAACAGGCTAAATGATGGACACAAAATGAAAGCTTTCTTCCAAGGATCCTTCAAATTGAGACAGCTTTACTTTGATGTAGTCTTCCAATTGAGAAACACACTGAAGTGCAAGTGCAGAAGGAAAAAATATGATGCAAGCTTCCAATGTTTACAGTAATAATACGATAGCCTATTAGTTTAATCTGCAAGCAGAAGGTGTTTGACCTCAGACACTAGTAGTGTAAGTCTGGGTGTTACAGATTTTGAAGAGCAGTGGAGCTTAAAAAGTAATGTTTTACTCCAAGAATCTGAGAGATGAAACATGATTGTTGCCAGTGTTACTGTAAATTTGTTTTTATTCCCATTTTGAAGGTAATTAGCAGATAAATGCCTTAAATCAGGAGAAAGAGAAGAGGAACACAACTTGAAAATGCATCACTGTGAGGAGATAGAGGAGGACAGGAAGGAGAAAGAAGAGTATGGTGCAGGATCCAGCTGTGTGTCAATGAAGAGTGATCAGTCCATGCGCGACCCCATTATTTTCAGTGATGGAGCCGTGACCTCTGACCCGAGGTACAGTAAGATGCCCATGCAAGCATTTGGCAGATGTTTTCAAATGAATTTGCAGTGCATTCAAGCTACCCAGGGCAACATGTTAGGAAAACAGATGGATAGACAAACAGTAGATAAGTCCAAAATTATATATATAGTTATGAATATAGTTATTTTCAATAAATAATACATATTGCTTTAAAGAAGCCTCACACAAGGTTATGATGTCTTAAATGTAACGCCTTAATGCAGTGTATCTTAACTCCAGTCCTCGGCCCACCTCCCAGAATGTTTTAGATGTCTCACAAATTAAAACACCTGATTCAGCTCATCAGCTTGATAGTGTGTTAAATCTGGAGCCTAAACCATAAAATGGTGAAATCTAAAACATTCTAAGAGGTGGGTGCCAAGGACTGGAAATGAGAAACACTGCCTTCTTGTATACCTTAAAGTATGCATAATGTCTCCAGTGAACAGCCAAAGATAATTGTGGCAAAGAAAAAGCTCTGTAAGAGCCTGTTTATATTTGGTATCAAGATTTATTTTGGTTGACTGGATCACAAGTAGATGAGGGAGAAACATTCCTGTTTACACCTCGTGGGAGGGTTAAAGGTCACTGCACACTAATATGACATCAGTGTTTGCTTCTTGTGCTGTTGTTAGAAAGATATGCTGCATGAAGTTTTGTGTATGTCTACATGTGGGCTTTTTCAGATCTTCTGATCTAATTGATGAAATAAGCTCACACAACTTACATATGAATGTGAAAGGTGTTGATGGAAAGCAGCAGACACCCATCTGTCTAGGATGGTCTGTTGTGGCTGTTCGAACGCATTTGACTACACGAGCATCTGACTGTGAAAGTGATCTAGCCAAATGCATTTTCCTCTACCTCTACTACCTCTAAAAGTGGTTGAAAATGGGCAAGCTCAAAATATTTAGGCCTCGTTTACACCTGTATTTAGCGTAGTCCACTTATAATGGAAACAACAAAAAAATGCCTTGAGGCCTAAATTGTTTAGGTAGTGGAGGAAAACAGCATTGAGAGGAAACAAATTGAGAGCTGTGGTAGCCTGTCATCATTTGGCATTACAATGAATGTGCATCTAGTTCAATTATTCAATGTGTAAGCAAGAATTTCAGTAAGTTAGAAAAATAATTAAATTGTAAGGATAGTGATTAGATTAGTTGAATTACGCAATCAAACAAATGAAACCAATTTAAAAATGTTAAATACACAAAATCAATTACTCAAAGATGAATCTAAGAGTGATATGTGTACCAATGGTAGTATGTGAGTGTGTGCAGAGACTCACACAACACTATGCTTGTCACATGCATGTCTGTTTTTGCACCATGTTCTGTTTGTCACATGTTCTCCTTTTGTTCTTAGTTTCCCGCCACTTGTTTGTCTTGGTTACTGATTAATTAGTGTCTTCTGTTCAGGTGTTTGTTGTTAATTAGTCTTGTTAACTCCTCAGTTCACTGTGTATATATATGCCCTTAGTTTCAGTCCAGTCTTTGTCCTGTATTGTTAATGTTACATGGTGTTTGTAGGTGATTTTCCTTGTTCCTAATGTTCTATTAAATGTTATTGAAGTATTCTCCTTCGTCTTGCATCGTATCCTACACCACCCACCATGACAGTGCTGTTTTTTATACATTTCTATAAACCCAATAAATATCTTGCCAGTTCCCTTTAAATACACAGAACAAAGAGATATTTAAATCTAAGTTGTAAAAAATTTGCTAGAATTTTGGTTGGACAGGATCCCGTTAGTCATGGCTCACACTTGTTTTGGGGCAGGACATTTTTCTTACCAGAGGCCTTGACGCAGACACACCTCTCAACAGGAGAACATAATTGTTAAACCTTTATTATAATGTAAATTACTACTGTGAGATTGAGACCATTTTACCAGTCACACTCTTTTTTTTTCATCCAAATCAGTGATCAGTGCTCCCAGATTATTCAAATGAATATGATCCATCTGATCTTCCGGTCTCCATTCTCTGTCTCTGAGTGTAGGGAGTTAGAACCCACCACCTCATCAGCTCTAAAAGATATTTATACCACAACTAAAATCTACTTTTTGTCCTAACGATGTTATTCCCAGTCATTTTTTCAAGCAAATCTCTGACTGTCTATCACCCAGCTTACTGTATTTTATTAACAAGTGCCTGACTAAGGAAATATGCCCTCTAGATTTTAAGCATGCCGTTGTGACCACTTTTAAAGACTTAGCTCCAGAGGACATGAAAAACTTTAGACCCATTTCTATTTACCTTTAATTTCTAAAATATTCAGAAAAGTAATCTTGCAACAGTTATAATCATTCATAAACACAAATGACATATTTGAGACTTTCCAATCAGGTTCCAATCAGCAGTGCAGAGTACCAAGTCAGCTTTGGTACTAAACATTGTCTTTCTGGCCTTAGTATTCGATATTGATGACATAGTATCCTCATCTCACACCTTGAACACTTGGTAGGATGAAATGGCACTGTTTTGAGATAGTTCCAGTGTTATCTCACTAAAAAATATTTTTCAGTTAGCATTGGAAATTCCACCTCTGATAAGAGACTTCTTCCTTGGGGGGTTCCACAAGGCTCCATCTTTGCCCCTGTTTATTTTTCTTTATACCCTGATGGGCAAAATCTTTGGGAATAAGGGGTTTCTTTCCACTGCTATGCCAATGAAACACAATTGCAGCTCCCATTAAGGCATTATAACACACATATTTTTGATTCATTATTATCTTCATTACATTCTAATGTGTCTAATGTGTTGTATTTTTTTAATTCCAGCTCATCCGGCTCCTCCTCTGACATCCTTTATCTGTTTTAGAATCAACAAAATTTTGTTTTTTAAATAATTGGGCTCTCTGTTCTCCCTTTGAGATCAGAAATGCAAAAATTACTTATTATGCGGAGAACAAGACTCAAACAAAAAGGTGTTCGATCAAACAGTGGGTCCAAAACTGTGGAATTAGTTGCCCATGCATATTAGATCATTCCAGTCTGTAGAAATATTTAAATTTAGGAGGGTTAGGAAAAGTACATTTAATATCTTTAGATTATAATGCTGTGTGAACTTTTTAATGCAGAAATTGTGTTGATGTTGTGTCTTTTGTATGTTGTGATCAGATCTGTGCCATCCAATTCATCACACTATCAGATCCATATCAGGCAAGAAAAAACTGAAGCAGCGCTGCAGACACACACACTGGAGACTGGAGACTTGCAGAGAGTCAAAGACCAGCACAAAACCAATATGAAGAACAAGTATGAGAGATTATTTGAGGGAACCAAACTCCAAGTGAATGAAACACTCCTGAACAGAATCTACACACAGCTCTACATCATAGAGGGAGAGAGAGAAGGAGTGAATGAAGAACCTGAGGTTTTGCAGATGGAGAAAACAGCCAGAACACAACATTCACAAAACACTCCAATCAACTGCAATGACATCTTTAAAGCCTCACCTGAACCAGGATGTGAGGAGAAATACCAAATCAAGACTGTTCTTACTAAAGGCATCGCTGGAATCGGAAAAACCGTCTCTGTGCAGAAGTTCATTCTGGACTGGGCTGAGGGAAAAGCCAATCAGGATGTAGTTTTCATGTTTGTGCTTCCATTTCGAGAGATGAACTTGATCCAAGATCATCAGTACAGTCTTCACAGTCTTCTGATGGACTTCCATCCTGAACTTCAAGATCTGGACTCAAAGATTTATGAGGAGTGTAAAGTTTTGTTCATCTTTGATGGTCTGGATGAAAGCAGAATCAAATCGATGTTTTCAGATCCTCAGAAAGTTTCTGATGTGACTGAGACTTCATCAGTGGGTGTGTTGATGTCAAACCTCATGAAAGGAGAGCTGCTTCCCTCTGCTCACATCTGGATCACCTCCAGACCAGCAGCAGCCAATCAGATCCCCTTTAAATACATAAGCCGTCTGACAGAAATTCAGGGATTCAGTGAGCCTCAGAAGGAGGAATATTTCAGGAAGAGAATCAATGACAATCATCAAGCCAGCAGAATCATCTCGCACATCAGAAAAGCTAAAAGCCTCCACATCATGTGCCACATACCCGTCTTCTGCTGGATCTCATCCACTGTGCTTCAAAAGCTCCTGAAAGAAGATCTGAGTGCAGAAATCCCTCAAACGCTGACTGAAATGTACATCCACTTCCTGCTGATTCAGATCAACATGAGGAATCAGAAGTGTGAAGAGAGAGATCCAGAGAAACTCCTTCAGTCCAACAGGGCAGTGATTTTGAAGCTTGCTGAAGTGGCTTTCAAACAGCTGATGAAGGGCAATGTGATGTTCTATGAGGAGGACCTGAGAGAGAGCGGCATAGAGGTCACTGATGCCTCAGTGTATTCTGGGATTTGCACTGAAATCTTTAAGGAGGAATCTGTGATTCTTCAGAGGAAAATCTACAGTTTCATTCATTTGAGCGTTCAGGAGTTTCTCGCTGCTTTCTATGCATTTTATCATTATGTTATCAAAGATTTTGACATACTACAGTTTTGTGATGTGATGCATAATCTGCATAGGGATGCAACAGATAAAGCTCTTAAGAGTGAGAATGGACACCTGGATCTGTTCGTGCGGTTCCTGCTGGGCATCTCACTGGAGTCCAATCAGAGACTCCTACAGGATCTACTGTCACGCACAGAGAAAGGCTCAGAGAGTATCAGGAGAACCACACAGTACATTAAAGAGAAGATCAAAGATGAACATGAACTCTCCACTAAAAAATCCATCAATCTGTTCCTCTGTCTGCTGGAAGTGAAAGATCAAACTCTGTCCAGTGAGATTCAGGAGTTTGTGAAATCAGACAAACACTCAGAGAAGAAACTCTCTCCTGCTCACTGCTCAACAATTGCCTACATGCTTAAGATGTCAGAGGAGGTGCTGGATGAGCTGGACCTCAAGAAATACAACACATCAGATGATGGTAGAAGAAGACTGATACCAGCTGTGATCAACTGTAGGAAAGCCCTGTGAGTATTTAATCATGTCGTACAGTGAATATTATTTTCTAAAGGGAATTACAGTTTCTGTTTGGTGTACTAACTGATACATCAACTGCACAAAAGCCATGTGAGTGTTAAATCATGTCTTAATGTCTTAAATCATGACTTAATCATTTAATTTAAATGTAGTTTACAACAACAACAACAAATAAAATATTATAGGAATACAGTTGAAGAATGAGGTTAAGAATTTAATTTTAATGTGTTTTACTCTATTTCAGTCTTGCTGGCTGTAATCTCACTGGTCAGTCATGTGAAATTGTGTCATCAGCTCTACAATCCTCACACTCTGTCCTGCGAGAGCTGGACCTGAGTAACAATGACCTGCAGGATTCAGGAGTGAAGCTTCTCTCTGATGGACTGAAGAGTCCAAAATGTCAGCTGGAGATACTGAGGTAGTCCACATTATAGTCCTTCACGTCTATTGCGATCTCAGAATTCAGACCACTTGATAATACCTAGAATATCAAAATCAACCGCAGGCGGTAGATCATTTTCCTTTTTAGCACCTAAACTTTGGAACAGACACACTGTCATTTTAAATCTAGACTAAAAACACATCTCTTTAAACTGGCATACACATAACACACTATCTACTTCTATAATTCTAATCATGTAAATTGTTAAGCTGCATAAATTAGGTCAGCCAGAACCCGGGAACACTTCCCATAACACCTGATGTACTTCATAAGAAGAATGGCATCTACGCTAATATTAGTCTCTCTCAGTTTATCCCAAGGTTTTCCATAGTCTGCCAGATCCAGGCCGTATCCAGTTGATATGAAGGACCTGTGCCTAGACACGACAAAAACGCAGCCCTGAAGTGTCAACTTAACTATCCCCTGCAAAGGCCTCCTTCCCTTTCCTTTCCCTATGTATAGATAAAACGTTATCAAAATTATTCCAGTTCGCAAAAATGTTAAACGAAAACTATAATAGTACCAAAAAGTGTGTCAATCCCTGAAAAGTACTGGATTTTACTCGTTCATGTCTTTTTGTACTTGAACGGTCAAAAACCATCTGCTTTGGTGAGCAAAGTACAGTTGGGTGAACATAAACAGTTTGGAGAATATCAGATGTATATCAGTATATAGGATCTGTGTATTGTTAGAGAAATGCTTAATGCATTACAATTTAACTAAATTACTACTGTAGATTTAGTTGACTAAGATCTTATGATATTTAGTCGACTAAAACTAGACTAAAACTAAAACAATTTCCAATGACTAAAATATGACTAAAACTAAATGGCATTTTAGTCAAAAGACTATGACTAAAACTAAATCAAACTTTGCTGTCAAAATTAACACTGGTCTGCACACATACACATTCAAACACGTAAATGAACGAGAAGAATGCATTAAAGGTCTTCGGTTTTCAGTAGGAAAGGTGTCATTTAAGCAGCCCCTAAGTTAATAATTAACAATTTTTACAACGGAAGTGATTCAATCAAAAACCTACTTTAGCTCAATAATAATAATAATAATATTTACTTAGAGCTGCTGTGAAGTCAAAACAATCTGTTAATTAATTGTCCTGTTATCACTGTGAAGCTGCTTTGAAACAATCTGTATTGTGATGTAATGATACGGAAGCAGGAACTGCCAGAATATAAACTAAAATCTGGAAAGTTGTCTTTAGCAGGGCTAGAACCCTGATCTCCTGGACACAGAGCGAGTGTTCTTCCTGAGTGAGCTAACTCAAGGCTGAGGAATTTTAGACCCAAGTGGAAGATTGCAGGCAACAGGCATCCTGCGCCCCTTTGTGGCTGGGAGTAGTACTGCTGGTCCTGGCAGGAGTATGACCCCTAGTGGTTGGAGGAAGTATTGCTGGCTAGAGTCTTACAGGAGCCCTCTCTTGATGAACGGCTCCTGACGTTCCTTTTAGTGCAGTTCGACTGTTGTCGTTGGAAGTCCTTGATGAGCTCTAGGTCCAGTATGTCTCTGGCTGGCACCCACAAGCGCTCTTCTGGACCATAGCCTTGCCAGTCAACCAAATATTGGACCCCTCCCCATACTTTGCGCATGTTCAAAAGTCTCTGCACGGAGTAAGCTGGTTGCCCCTCCACCATCTGAGGAACTGGAGGTGGTCTAACTGCAGGAGACAAAGGAGAGTAGATGACAGGTTTGAGGCATGAAACATGGAATGTGGGGTGTATGCGCATAGACCTGGGCAATAGGAGTCGGTAAGAGACTGGGTTTATTCTCTTGAGAATCTTGAAAGGTCCAATGTATCTAGGACCTAGTTTCCGTGACTCTAGGCGCAATGGAAGATTTCTAGTTGAAAGCCACACTCTCTGCCCCGGATGGAGTGACGGACCAACCAACAGGGCTGCCCGAGCTCTCCGCCAGACTCCCCGGCACCTCCGGACTAACTGGGCTGCTGCTGGAACCTGTGCTTGAAGGTCCTGTTCAGAAAACAGAGAGGGGGGGAACCCAAACTGGCATTCAAATGGAGATATACCCAGTGATGAGTGATGGAGGGTGTTATGGGCAAATTCTGCCCAGACCAGCTGGGAACTCCACATACTCTGGTTGTTCGAGACCAGACACCTCAGGGACTTCTCAATCTCTTGGTTCACTCTCTCTGTCTGGCCATTGGATTGGGGATGGAACCCTGAGGACAAGCTGATGGTGGAACCGATTAGACGTCCAAAAGCCTTCCAGAATCTTGAGGTAAACTGGGAACCCCTATCAGACACCATATCCTGAGGAAACCCATGAATCCTAAAGACATGTTGCATGAGAAGTTCTGCCGTCTGGCCTGCTGTAGGAATTTTAGAGGCGGGAATGAGATGACATGCCTTAGAAAATCTGTCCACAACAACAAGTATCACTGTGTTACCTTGAGAGTTGGGTAGGCCACTAACAAAATCCATGGATATGTGGGACCATGGTCGTCTCAGGATAGGGAGGGGATGTAGTTTACCTTGAGGGAGGGCTCTAGATTTCTTATTCTGGGCGCAAGTGGAACATGCAGCAACCATTCTCCGAACATCAGTTCCCATGTTGGGCCACCAAAACTTGGACTGGATCCGCCTCAGGGTCCTTAGGACCCCTGGATGTCCAGATGACGGTGCGGCATGACCCCACTGCAGTACTTCGGACCTGATGGTGTTGGGCACAAAGAGGCGACCCGATGGGCCATTACCTGGGTCAGGTTGGTGAATTTGGGCCTTCCGTACTGCCGTCTCCAAGTCCCACTGGATGCCTGCCAGCACTCTGTACCTTGGTATGATGGGCTCTGACCTGCCCTCCTCTTCCTGGGATTCAAACTGCCTTGACAGAGCATCAGGCTTAATTTCTTGGAACCAGGTCTGTAAGAGAGGACAAAGTCAAAACGGTTAAAGAAAAGGGCCCACGAGCTTGTCGAGGATTTAACCTTTTGGCTCCCTGGATGTAAGTAAGGTTCTTGTGGTCGGTCCATATCACAAATGGGTGTTTAGCACCCTCCAGCCAGTGCCTCCATTCCTCTAATGCCAGTTTAACAGCCAGCAACTCCCGATTCCCAATATAATAGTTCTTCTCTGTTGCTGTCAGACGACGTGAAAAGAAGGCACAAGGATGGAGTTTATGGTCCCTAGTCGCTCTCTGGGACAAAACTGATCCCACCCCCACGTCCGATGCGTCCACCTCGATAATAAACGGTAACTCAGGATCTGGTAGGGTCAATATGGGAGTTGAAGTAAACAGCGGTTTGAGTCGTTCGAAAGCCTGGTTAGCCTTCTCTGTCCACTGAAAGGGTGTGCTAGACTTCCTGGTGAGAGCTGTGAGAGGTTCTGCAATGGAGCTGAAGCCTCGAATAAATCTCCTATAAAAGTTGGCGAAACCCAGGAAGCGTTGAACTTGTTTTAATGAATCAGGGTGGGGCCACTCCAGAACTGCACGAACTTTGCTAGATCCATCTGTACACTGCCACATGACAGGATGAAACCCAAGAAAGAGACTGTAGTGCTGTGGAATTCACTTTTCTCCAGTTTGACGAAGAGGTTGTTCAAGAGCAGATGAGAGAGAACCTGCCGGACATGTTGAACGTGGTCTTTGTAACTCTGGGAAAATATTAAAATGTCATCGAGATATACAAACACACATTTGTTGAGCAACTCTCTCAAAACATCATTGATAAGGGCTTGGAAGACGGCTGGGGCATTAGCTAGCCTGAACGGCATCACCTGATACTCGTAATGCCCTGTAGGGGTGTTGAAAGCCGTCTTCCAATCGTCCCCCTCCCGGATTCTCACCAGGTGGTACGCATTCTGAAGGTCTAACTTAGTGAAGATGGTAGCACCCTGGAGAAGTTCGAAGGCTGTGGCCATAAGTGGTAGTGGATATCGATTTTTCACCGTGATGTTATTTAGGCCACGATAATCAATGCATGGGCGAAGACCTCTATCCTTCTTACCCACAAAAAAAAAAAAAAAAAAAAAAAACAGCCCCTGCCGGAGAGGTGGAAGGCCGAATAAATCCATTCTCCAGTGCCTTACAAATGTAATCATCCATTGCTGACCTCTCTGGAGCTGACAACGAGAAGAGTCTACCTCTAGGAGGGCAAGTACCTGGCAGAAATTCAATGGCACAATCATAGGATCGGTGAGGAGGAAGTCTAATCGGCCCGGGATTTACTGAACACATCCTGGAGATCAACATATTCCTGGGGAACTCGAGATAGGTCAGGAGAAGAAACAAACAGAGCAGGAGGTGTTAGTTTCACTTGAGGAATGGCTAGTACCTTAGTTCTTGGCATATTTGACTCATGCTGGTTCCAGAGTAGTTGTTTAAGCCCCCAAGAAGACTCAGGAGATGAATCTCCATCTGGTAAAACAGCCAGTTGGCCAGTCAATCTGAGGATTGTGAGAAACAAGCCAAGGGTAGCCAAGAATGACTGGGAACTTGGGTGTGTCTATAATGAGAAAAGACAGTGATTCTTGATGAGAGTCTATTTCAACTGAAATAGGAATGGTACAGTGTGTTACCTGGCCGGACCCCAGAGGTCTGTTGTCTAGAGATGTTATAGTGAGCTTATCTTGGAGAGTTATGAGTGGTATCCTCCTGCTCTTGGCCAGAGTGTTGTCCATGAAATTGCCAGCAGCAATAAATGCAGAACTTTTGTGCCAACCATTGCCCCAGGAGAAATGCATCACTGTCGAAAATCCAGCTGAAGATCGGGGGTCAGTTATTTCTCTCATCTCAGCCCCCCTCTCTCTGGACGAGAAATCTCTTTTCCCACAAGTTCAGGGCAATGAGTTCGAAAATGCCCTAGTTCACCACAGTACAGACATCGCCGCTCCCGCATACGTTTGTCCCATTCAGATTGTGATAAGCGATTTTTCCCAAGCTGCATGGGTTCCTCTGTGGAAAGAGGCTGGAAAGCAGGTTGGACTGGACTGGCGTAATTTTGGGCTGTGACTCTGTCTTGTTGTTTCTCGGACCTCCTATCCCTAATACGGTTATCCACTCGGATGGCGACATCAATAAGAGAATCTAAGTTAGGCGCAGGATCTCGGAAAGCCAATTCATCTTTTAGCTCAGGTGCAAGAGCCTGCTGAAATGCTGCTTGAAGAGCCTGTTCATTCCAGCCACTCTCTGCTGCCAGAGTACGGAACTCAATAGCCATTTCTGCTACACTGCGTGCTCCTTGAGTGAGTTGAAGTAATCGTTGGTCATTTCCTACGCCTCCTCCTGGATGATGGAAGACCCTCCTCATCTCTGCAAGGAATTGCTCAGAATCAGCAGTGAATGGTGAACAATGTTCCAAGAGAGCTGTAGCCCATTCCAAAGCTCTTCCGGTTAATAAGGTGATGATATAAGCCACCCGACTGCTCTCTGTAGGAAAACTACTGGGTTGTAGTTGGAAGGCTAGAGAACATTGGGTGATAAAGCCTCGACAGGGCGATATTTCCATCATATCTCTCAGGAGGTGGTAGCCTGGGCTCAAGAAGAGGAGCCGCTGGAAGTGGCTGAGGTTGAGGAAAGATAGGAGGTGGCGTGGGTAACTTAAGAACCTCCTGAGACAGAGGATTTTGGGGCAAAGCTAGAGAGTTCAAATGCTGAAGTATTTCTGTGAGTATCCGTTCATGATGTTGAATAACGGTAGCTTGATTGGTGAGCACGGATAAAATTCTCTCCACATTTGATGAAGGGCCTTGACTCTCTGCGTGGTCCATTTATTTTGGTTCAGTCTTGCTGTAATGATACGGAAGCAGGAACTGCCAGAATATGAACTAAAATCTGGAAAGTTGTCTTTAGCAGGGCTAGAACCCTGATCTCTTGGACACAGAGCTGGTGTTCTTCCTGAGTGAGCTAACTCAAGGCTGAGGAATTTTAGACCCAAGTGCAGAGGAATAATCTCAAGGAGACGAGAAGTATGAACTCCAAGTAGCTTTACTTGAAGAAGATCAAAAAAATAAGGAACAAAATACAAACAAAACCAGAAGCAGAGCTTCCAATAGTCACAAAAAGGGAAAACAAAACAAGCACAATGGCTTACAAAAGACTCACGGTTTGCAACAGGATACACAGGTAGGTAGGCTCAAGACTGAACAAAAAACAATGGCTAAAGGCAAACTTAAATAGGGCCCTACACAGGTGAGTATCATCAACAATGATTGCTTAGCACAACTGAGAGTTCTTGCCAATGGTTGCCCCCTGGCAACTGGGAGGAAGATTGCAGGCAACAGGCATCCTGCGCCCCTTTGTGGCTGGGAGCAGTACTGCTGGTCCTGGCAGGAGTATGACCCCTAGTGGTTGGAGGAAGTATTGCTGGCTAGAGTCTTACATGTGAAAAGCGCTATATAAATGAAGATGACTTGACTATTTAAGAATATATAAGGCAGTGGTTCCCAACCTTCCCAACCTGCAAATTCACTCTCTACCAGAAGGTGGTGCTTATGGAACAGCAGCAATACACTTCAAAAAAATGCTTTTCTTACTTAGTATTTAAATATCTAAAAAAAATCTTAAATCCAGATGCTTTTACTAGATGACATAAAATGACATAAGATATTTTTTCTTGTTTTCTGGAAAAAAAATTAAAATGATGTGAGTTTTTGCTTAAAACAAGCTAAATTATCTGCCAATGGGGTAAGAAAATAATCTTGTTTCTGTTTGGGACAGTAACAAAAAACAAGATTTCAAACAGAAACAAGATTATTTTTCTTACCCCATTGGCAGATAATTTAGCTTGTTTTAAGCAAAAACTCACTTTATTTTAATTTTATTTTACAGAAAACAAGACAAAAAATTTCTTATGTCATTTTACTTATCTAGTAAAAACATCTTGACATATTAGATATTTAGACTAAACAACACAAAATACTAAATAAGAAAAGCATTTTTGCAGTGTAGAGTTTTCTTGGTTACCTCGGTAAACAAAGCAGCACCAGCGCTGCATTTATATAAACACTACTTTAATAGGCATCATACGGAGGTAAGAATAAGGGGCCGTTCACATATCGCATCTAAAAAAGCGTGGAAAGCGCGGCCACACCGCTTTCTCCTTCTTTCCAAAGCACTTGCGCTCCCGTGGCGTCTGTCCTTGCTATGCATCCATGAACTGCGCTCTCCACGAGGAGTAGGAAGTTTCAGCAAAGAATAACTTGATTTCTAGCCCTTGCATTAGCTTTTCTACTAGATATATTTATGGAGATGAGATATAAAAACCACCCTGTACAGCTGTTATCAGATGTTCGGCTGAGATTTCGATGTTTTGTTACAGAAAGGCCAAAGCTGATCGGTTGGTTCTTGTCACATGACCTGCGGTGCGCTTGCGGCATTCTGAAAAGTTGAGATGTTTTCATCTCGATGAGCCTGGAAAATGCACCGCATGCACGTTGCGACCGCGTCACTTCCATTATGAGCGCACCTGCCGTGTGTCTACATTTGAAATAACTGACTTGCGTGCAGAAAAGACGCAATATGTGAACGGCCCCTAAAAGAAAATGTCATTGAAACTTTTGTGAAGTAAGTCAGTTCCTTCAGAAATGCATTCATATAAGCCCCCACCCCAATTTAATGTGTAGAACTGTCTTTCAATATTCTGAGCATCGCAACAGTGAGCTTGCTCTGCCCGGTACAGTATTTTCTCTGCTCTTGTCTTTGTGTCTGTCTTCAGCGTGTCCCATCTCTGGCCTCTGTTTACGTCCACACAAATTACATTTTGGGAAATGATTGCAATGCATTTTGTGTGCAAGTCCGGGACAAAAAACGGAACTTCTTATTGATGGTCGGTAGCCATCTCTACTACTGGCAACCCTTCACCTGAAGCTCTCACAGCTGGTGTGAACAAGCTCACGTCTTTTGCATCATAAAAATGTGATTGGTTTTTGAGAGACCACGTATAGAATCAAAGGAAGTAATTGACAACATTTTCGGATAAGTGGCCGATCATTTGGAGCATTCCTAGAAACTATACATAAAGGTTTTTCATATCCATGTTTGACCTCAAAGCATATAAACTCTCGCACCCCCCGCAAACTGATATAAGGGATACGTACGGTCAACCGGTCATAATGTTGATATGTGTCTGTAGATGATCTGACTGTGTGTGTATCTGCAGGTTGTCAGGCTGTATGGTGACAGAGGAAGGCTGTGGTTATCTGTCTTCAGCTCTGAGTTCAAACCCCTCGCACCTGAGAGAGCTGGATCTGAGCTACAATCACCCAGGACAATCAGGAGTCCAGCTGCTCTCTGACAAACTCAGTGATCCAAACTGCTCCCTGCAGATTCTCAAGTATGTTTAGCAGTTATGTCTCATATATCTGCATGTGATTAAGGTCACCTAAGAGGAATCTTTTCTTAAGAAATTGCTAGTGAAATATTTTTTATGGTATCATTACTTTTTTAACTGGCTTTATCTGATGTAAAATAGCAGAATCCATAAATTTCACATAAGAAAAAACATTGAACAGTCAAATGTTAAGGGTGTAAAACTAGAAGACTAATACAAATTAGCTTGAAGAAAACCCATATATTTTTAAAGTTCTACTAGGATTCAAGAGATCCTAGTATTAAAGGGTTATATGCTATCAGAATTTGCAGTACTTATTTAAGACTTTTTTGTGGTCCTTTGTTTGCAATGTTTGATTGCAATGTTTTGTGGTCTGTGCTGAAGCAAAACCATGGGCCATATTCTCAAAAAAAAAAAAAAAAAAAAAAGCTAATAGTTGCAACTCTTAAAAATTAGGGGGCATGTTGCTCCTAATTTTAGGACTAGTACATTTTTTTTATCTAAGAGTATTTCACCAAGCATTTAATGTTAAAACTAGCTCCTAAACCCAGGACAGCTTAAAGCAAGCTCACACCACATGATAGTATTTTGCTGTCGCAGACAGATTTTGTCATAAACAGAAGGTCTGCGACAAAAAAACTTGGATCATGGCCAACAAGGGCTTGACTAAAGGTCTTGAGGTTTATGCACCTCATCTGCTGCTACAACAAGAATAAGTCAGATGACAAGAAACCTTGTTCTGTAGTGAGAGCACCACAGAAATTCAGTTTTACAGTCCTGTAGTTTGCAAGCTTGCTTTTAGAAGACATTGTAACAAGGGAGCCAGCAATGCAGGCAGAGACAAGGATCTACATACATGATTTAATAAACAAAACAAAAAGGAACCAGGAAACATGCAGGGCAGGAGCACAAGCATCTATATCTAACTACTGACAAACCAACGCAGTAAACACTGGGGCTTAAATACACAAGATAGCTAGATTAACAAGACAGGTGAGAAGAGAACAATTTGGGATTCATTTAAAGGAACCAAAAGAACTACAAAACTAGACACAGTAAGCAGGAACTGAAACAAACAAAACTCATCGACAAAACTAAAGAACAGAGAGGCAAAACATGACAGTCCTCCTGCTGCTGTTGTCAATGACATACACCTTTAAATAGTTATTGCCTGAATCGCAAAGATTATTATTTGTTTCCTTTCTATTAGTTGAACAAATAGCAACAGTTGCTCTTCCATCTAGTTTGTCTTCTTTTTGGTGCTTCTGTATTATCCATTGTTTATATGCTTATAGTATTTTAAAATGTAGTTTAAATATAGACAATAATTATTTTAATTGATTAGGGCCAACTGTAAAGAATTAGCTATCAGTAGCACATACAGTACATGACTGTATGTTCTATTTAGATTTTACACGGATACACATACAGTACTCACATGTGTGTGTGCTATTGTTTTTGCTATTGTTTGCTAAGTATCCCTTTCTTTTCTCCCTTTCTACTTTCTTGTTTCTTGGACACGTTCCATCAGTTCATCTATGTTGTTCATGGCACGGTGCCATTCTCCTTCACACTGTCTGTCTGCTGCATTTCTTTACCAACCATTGGGGGTGAATTAAAAGTAACATCATCTTTAGTAAAACCTTGGTAATTCCTTAGTAAACTTGCTCTTAACAGTTTGTGAATATGTTGTAAGCTAAAACTCTTAGCTAGGAACTCTTTTTAAGGCATCATCATAAAGGCATTGTAAAAGTAATCTATATGCATTGAACCAATGAGGTTTGTTCTAGTGCATAATGCAAGCAAGTTTAATCATTTGTGTTTACTATATTTGATGCACTCTACGTATGTGCATTGATGATGGTTGATAAAATTAAATTTGAATAAAAGCCTAAATTAAATTTGTTTATCATAAAGTTGTGTATTTTCAGAAGACTTGGATTAAATTGCTTGAATCATACTTTTATGATGCCTTTATGTCCTTTTTTGGATCTTGAAATGTTTGGTTGCATGGACTGTCAGTGAAGGAACAGAAATCTCTCAGGCTTCATTTAAAATATCTTCATTTGTGTGTCGAACAGTAATCTGATGGGTTTAGAATGACATGAGGGAGAGTAAATGACAGAATTTACATCTTTGTGGGAACTCAAATTAAAAACGCCACAAAACTCAAAATTTTATTTGCAATTATAACAATCTTCCCACATATATAATTTGTGTTTGTGTGTGTGTGTGTGTGTGTGTTTGTCTGTATAGTTTGGACCATGGAGGAGATATCTGGATCAGACCAGGATTGCGAAAATGTAAGTCCTGTCTCTCTCTCTCTCACGCACATGCACACACATACACACCTGTGCATATTTAACAGTGTCATTGATGTTCAGATGCCTGTGATCTCACACTGGATCCAAACACAGCACACACTCAACTCATCCTGTCTGAGGAGAACAGAAAAACAACATTTGTGAAGGAGCATCAGTCGTATCCTGATCATCCAGAGAGATTTGTGAACCAGGAACAGGTTTTGTGTCAAGAGAGTCTGACTGGACGCTGTTACTGGGAGGTTAAATGGAGTGGATCCGGTCATGTAGCAGTGGCATATAAAGGTATCAGCAGGAAAAGTGGGATTGACTGTTGGTTTGGACTCAATGAAAAGTCCTGGAGTATGTACTGTTCTGATGAGAATTACACTGTCTGGTTCAATGGAGTCTTTGCTGCTGGACGGGGGTCTCTGTGAGTCTGTGTGTCCAGGACAGTCATCTCTCTGTGGGACACAGCTGGAGTCTGTCTGGATCATCTGACCGCTGTGAGTTGTGACTGAGAGAAACGTCTGACACACACGAGGGACGCATGGAACGACTGCAAGTTATAACACATGCATGCAGGTGACTATTTGACCACAAATATCAAGTAGATCTGTTAACTCAAACTAATTTGATTCTTCTTTTGCCATGTTTTACCACAAATGGGAGAAAAAAAAAATTGTCCCTTTGCATTCCGCTGTAATAGTATGAAAAAGGACAACATATACTGCACATTTGTGGTCTGTTTTCCCGATATAATATACGATATTTCCCATTAATAATTCACTGGAATGCACGAAGAATCTCTCGTTTTTCTCCTCAAAGCCTCACGTCTCTTTCCAGGTTTGTTTTCACAGGTAAATACAATTTATTCTCTGTCAAAATGATGGAAATCACTTTGAAATAGTATTACGCAATGCTGAAGTTCATGAACATTTTTATTAAGGCAACGTATATTACATAATACAGATATATCAGTTATGTTTAACCCGTTCGTTATTGCTGTGGAAAGAATCGCGCTTTTTCATAGCCTGTTGAAACGTACAAGGTACGTTGATGCTTTTACACTTTTAAATGTCCTTTTAATGTTCGTTGGTTGAAGGGTGATGTTATCTCATTGTACCCAGTTTAAAAAAAAAAAAAAAAAAAAAACGTATTATTGCGTTCATAGAGCGAGCCTTTAACTGACTGTTTACAGCTTAACGGAATTACACCCATAATTCGCGCAAAGCGTCATGGGGCGTAGGAATAAGGTGGATAGAGACAATTCAACCGTCTCCATTGACTTTGTATTGGTGAGGCTGCCTCCTTGTAATTTCTGACTTCTGATTTCTGTTCAAAAAACAGAACAATGCCTAAAAGCTGCTGTGTGACAAGGTGTACAGATAACAAGCTAAAAAAAACCCAGAAATAAGATTTTATAAGCTGTCGACCCCAAAAAACGAATGTTTAAGGATAGAAAGTGGACAGTGAGACAGATCGCGACGGGTCATATTGCTATAAGAAATGCATGTATTCGGCGACAACATATGCTAAACAAACAAACAAAAGCAAACTATTATTTTTAACCATGTCAAAGAATTATTTCACCTGTCACCGAATACGTTCCCCTCCAATGTAGTTCTTATAGTAATATGAGTGGATACAGGCAATGAAACCGAGTCATATTACTCTAAGAACTACACTGGAGGGGAACGTAACTATCGATTAATCGGCGACAGGTGAAATAATTCTTTGACATGGTTAAAAATAATGAATGTTTTTTGTTTGCTTGTTTGTTTAGCATATCCTGTCGCCGATACGTTCCTCTCCAGTGTAGTTCTTGGGGTGGGTGGAGTTAAAACGAAAGTGAAAGAAGAGCTACGCCATTCAGAAGCCATTATGTTTAAACATCGTTTTATTTAAACGGCTGCATATTTTGTGGTAAGTTCATAAATTATTCTTCATGTAAACTATCAGTCATATAAAGCTGTTATTTAGGTTAGTGTTCCTTATGTTTCGACAGTTAAACCGTCGAAACATATGCCCAGCTGTCCAAACGAACACGGGTATTTCCAAAACTGCAGCTTTCATGTGGTTTGGCCGTTAGTCCACACGCAAGCGCAGTATCCGGTAACTGAAACCAAACTTTTTTGAAAACTCTGGCCAGGGTGAAGATTTTTAGAGATTCTGGCCAGTGACATTGTAGTACGCGCTGTTATCTCATTTTGTTTGCATCTCATTTTTTGTCCTTTGTTTACGTGGCGTGCAGACGGAGACGGGAGACTAAGTACAAACTAAGGCAGTGCTGGATTCTTCACTTCACAGCATACACATTAGGCTACCATAAATAGTGCTAAAATACTAAAACTGCTCTAAATTGTTGCAAACTACATATAAATATTTTTCTAATTCTATTGTTTCTTGTAACAAATATTAAACGCTGAATAAAGAGTGATGAATAAGTAGGCTACATGAACCTGAATATAATAAAAAATATCTGAACATCAGCAACTGTTTTAAAATGATGAAATTTATGTTTGAAATTAAACATTACTGACAAATATTGGAGATGTCGCATTATAGAGTGTAAATGAGATCATCACACAATCGGACCAGAAACATAGAAAAGCTGCAGTTCTGTTCACTTTGAAAAATGCCAGTTAGACAACAGCTTCATTTGCTCAGTAATTACGGTCTAGTTCTTTTTTCAGTGCAGATGTGCTCTATTGAATTGAACTGTATTGCACTGAACTTAAGCTGTGATACCCTAATTGAACAACAATGATGTACTGTAGTTATATTATAGAAGGTAATTAGACTGCAAAGCCTTGCAGTCACAGTGGATTAAGGATATTTTAATGTAGGTTAAAGCATTTTATTTGCTGTAGTATGTTGAACAGAATAATTGAACAACACAAACTTACTGTATCTTTTTTTTATATCTGTATTTCCGCATAAAAGGTCTGAAATCAATCTCTCAACACTCTTTGATAAATGAGAGTAGAAGGACAGGCCCTCTAAAATGAGTTCTCCATCTGCTGGCTCAAGCGGCAATGCATCCAGTGATGAAACTGAGACGTCTGATCCCAGGTGACACATTAGCCATTTTTGCATTTGGCATGTTTTTAATCCGCAGTGACTTTACAGTGCATTACAATATTCTGCAGTTGGTGAGTGTTGCTTTGATACATTCACAGAGAGGCACAAGATCACTTCCCTGAACCTTAACTTTCACTGTTCGTCATTGTTGACTGAATCCTGTTAATGAAACAATAAGGCCTGTTCACAATACTGATGATAACTGTAATGATAAATAATTGTTCCACTGTGAGGAGAATACTGAAGTCCACACCACAAATATAATAATAACAACACAGAGGAAAGATGTCACTGGAATCACTATCAGAAAGATTTTTGTCCAGCTGATGAACAATAAAATCAGTGACAGCCAATCAAAATTCACCGATTTTAAATAGCTTGTGCATTTAAAGTGGCAGGTGACGAATAAACAAGAATTTATAATCTGTTGATGGGGACACTAATGTTATAGTTATTGTTTTTATTGTGAAGAGTTATTCAATTTATAGTTCACCCAAGAATGATTTTTCTCCCTCCCTCAGGCTGCTCCAAAACTTTCATTTATCTTCGAATCATAAATTAAGATATTTTTAATGAAACCTGAAAGATTTCCGTCCTTCTGCTGAAAGTTCTTGGCATCAAAACTTTGAAGATCCAAATGGGTCATAAATACATCGAAAAACTAATCAATATGAATCAAGTGGTTTAATCCCAGGCTTGTGAAGGGATACAATCATTTTATATGAAAAGATTTAATTTAGTCTTTAGGAAGACCCTTAATGGATCTTTAAAGTTTTGGTGGCATGGACTTCAAATAGAGGCATAGAAATTACTCAGGTTTCATTAAAAATATCTTTATTTTATTTATTTTTTTCAAAGATGAATAAAAGTCTGACATGTTTGGAATGACAGAATATTTATTTTTGGGTGAACTAACTGTTGTACTGTCTAAAATGCTGTTTTGTTTGTCTTTTGTCAGAATCAGCAGGAGGAAGACACAGAGATCAGAGTCTCCAGAACCCAGTGGTGTGTCTCTAAAGAGTTACAGATCAATGGAAGCACCCCCTAGATTCAGTGATGAATCAGGGTCTTCTGATCCTCTGTTAGTATAAACATTTACTTGCTAATCTACTGTTGTTCATCTCAGATGAATAATGATTTAAAGGGATAATTCACCCAAAAATTGAAAATTATCCCATGATTTACTCACCCTCAAGCCATCCTAGGTTTATATGACTATCTTCTTTCAGACGAACACAATCTGAGATATATTTAAAAATATCCTTAGTCCTCCAAGGTTTATAATGGTTGTGAATGGCTGCCCCAAAAAAACTGCATCCATCCATGAAAAACTCCAGGGGATTAATAAAGGTCTTCTGAAGTGAATTGATGCATATGTGTAAGGCAAATATCCTTATTTAAAACTTTATAAAGTAAGATAATGAGCTTCTGGCGCGACAGCCATATGCATTCAACGTACATCCAAAAAGCATTAACTTCTGTGACGTAGTACACAATGCCATGACATACTACACTACGCCATGACGTACTACACTATGTCCTACACTATAACGCGTTGTGCGTCACAAGAGAGTACACAAAATACTCAGGTTTCATTAAAACTATCTTGATTTTTGTTTCAAAGATGAATGAAAGTCATATATGTTTGGATAATATTCATTTTTGAGCTAACCAGATTAAGTACTGTCTAAAATGCTGTTTTTTTTTGTTTGTTTGTTTTGTTTTTTTTGTCGGAATCAGCAGGAGGAAGAGACCCAGCGGTGTGTCTCTAAAGAGTTACAGATCCATGGAAGCACACCTTAGATTCAGTGATGAACCAGTGTCTTCTGATCCTCTGTTAGTATAAACATTTACTTGCTAATTTACTGTAGTGCATCTCAGATGAATAATTATTTAATAAAGTAAATGAAATGGCACAAAATGCACTCCAAAATATGCAACATATGCACTGTACAGGGGTGCAACTTAAAGAGGGATGCCAAACTTGTCCTAATAAGCAATACATTTCTGATGGCCATCAGATGTCCTTGTATCACTGTCGTAATTTTTGCTGCTCTGTTTTTTTTTTTTATTTCAGCAGGAGGGACATACATGAGCTGAAATCTGTGCCATCCTTTACATCCCACTATCAGACTCACATCAGGCAAGACAAAACTGAATCAGTCCTGCAGACACACACACTGGAGACTGGAGACCTGCAGAGAGTCAAAGATCAGCACAAAACCAGCATGAAGAACAAGTATGAGAGATTATTTGAGGGAACCAAAGTCCAAGAGAATGAAACCCTCCTGAACAGGATCTACACACAGCTCTACATTATAGAGGGAGAGAGAGAAGAAGTGAATGAAGAACATGAGGTTTTACAGATGAAGAAAACAGCCAGAACACAACACTCACAAGACAATCCAATTGACTGTAATGACATCTTTAAAGCCTCACCTGAACCAGGATGTGAGGAGAAAGACCAAATCAAGACTGTTCTTACTAAAGGCATCGCTGGAATTGGAAAAAGTGTCTCTGTGCAGAAGTTCATTCTGGACTGGGCCGAGGGAAAAGACAATCAGGATGTAGATTTCATGTTTGTGCTTCCATTTCGAGAGCTGAACTTGATCCAAGATCATCAATACAGTCTTCATAGACTTCTACTTGACTTTCATCCTGAACTTGAAGATTTGGATTTAAAAATTTATGAGGAATGTAAAGTTGTGTTCATCTTGGATGGTCTGGATGAAAGCAGAATGACACTGGTGTTTTCAGATGCTCAGAAAGTTTCTGATGTGACTGAGACTTCATCAGTAGGTGTGTTGATGTCAAACCTCATGAAAGGAGAGCTGCTTCCCTCGGCTCTCATCTGGATCACCTCCAGACCAGCAGCAGCCAATCAGATCCCCTCCAAATACATCAACCGTCTGACAGAAATTCATGGATTTGATGATCCTCAGAAGGAGGAATATTTCAGGAAGAGAATCAGTGATGAGCATCAAGCCAGCAGAATCATCTCACACATCAGAAGAGCAAGAAGCCTCCACATCATGTGCCACATACCCGTCTTCTGCTGGATCTCATCCACTGTGCTTCAAAAGCTTCTAAAAGAAGATCTGAGTGCAGAAATCCCTCAAAATCTGACTGAAATGTACATCCACTTCCTGCTGATACAGATCCACATGAGGAATCAGAAGTATGAAGAGAGAGATCCAGAGAAACTCCTGCAGTCAAACAGAGAAGTGATTGTGAAACTTGCTGAAGTGGCTTTCAAACAGCTGATGAAGGGCAATGTGATGTTCTATGAGGAGGACCTGAGAGAGAGCGGCATAGATGCCACTGACGCCTCAGTGTATTCTGGGATTTGCACTGAGATCTTTAAGGAGGAATCTGTGATTCATCAGAGGAAAATCTACAGCTTCATTCATCTGAGCGTTCAGGAGTTTCTTGCTGCTTTCTATGTGTTCTACTATTATGTAATAGAACATGTTGACAAACTGCAGTTTTTGGATGTAGTTCATAATCTACATAAGGAAGTAGTAGATAAAGCCCTTAAGAGTGAGAACGGACACCTGGATCTGTTCCTGCGGTTCCTGCTGGGCGTCTCACTGGAATCCAATCAGAGACTCTTACAGGATCTACTGAGACACACAAAGAAAGGCTCAGATAGCATGAAGAGAACCACACAGTACATTAAAGACAAGATCAAAGATGGACATGGACTCTCCACTGAAAGATCCATCAATCTGTTCCTCTGTCTGCTAGAAGTGAAAGATCAGACTCTGTCCGAAGAGATTCAGGAGTTTGTGAAATCAGACAAACACTCAGAGAAGAAACTCTCTCCTGCTCACTGCTCAACAATCTCCTACATGCTTCAGATCTCAGAGGTGGTGTTGGATGAGCTGGACCTTAAGAAATACAACACATCAGATGAGGGTAGAAGAAGACTGATACCAGCTGTGATCAACTGTAGGAAAGCCCTGTGAGTATTTAATCATGTCGTACAGTGAATATTATTTTCTAAAGGGAATTACAGTTTCTGTTGGTGTACTAACTGATACATCTTAAGTATTCTGCTTTTTTAGATTTTCATTATAGTAAAAGACAGTGATATTATTGAAATACATATTGAAGAATGAGGTTAAGAATTTAATTCTCATATGTTTTACTCTCTTTCAGTCTTGCTGACTGTAATCTCACTGGTCAACATTGTAAAATTGTGTCATCAGCTCTACAATCCTCAAACTCTGTCCTGAAAGAGCTGGACCTGAGTAACAATGACCTGCAAGATTCAGGAGTGAAGCTACTCTCTGATGGACTGAAGAATCTAAACTGTCAGCTTGAGATACTGAGGTAAGACTATGAGATCACTCAATGCGTCTAACATGACGAGAATCTGTTTTTGCTTATTTGTTTTATCCATCTTTAGGTTATCAGGCTGTATGGTGTCAGAGGAAGGCTGTGGTTATGTATCTTCAGCTCTGAGTTCAAACCCCTCACACCTAAGAGAGCTAGATCTGAGCTACAATCACCCAGGACGATCAGGAGTCCAGCTGTTTAATGACAAATTGAAGGATCCAAACTTCTCCTTGCAGATACTCAAGTATGTGGGGCAGTAGCATGGTTTTACTCAAGATCCCTAACACTGCTAATCAGAGGTGTACAGTAATGACATACAAATATTTTGAAACTGTTTTCAAAATATTTAGAAAAATAAAAAATAAAAAATTTTTCAATATCTACTTTACTAGAATACAAATATTTTGTTAACTTTTACTTCTCTATATTTGTAAAGAAAATGTATACTTTTACTCTGATACATTTCTCCAGACTCTATTGTAAATTTGCCACTGGAAAGTGTAAAAAAATAACAGCATGAAAAGGTTTGCTTATCAGTCATAACGATATCCAGTTTATGAATGAATATTTTAATGCATTTTTTTTTTTTTTATAACGTTCGAGTTTATGCTCAAGGTAAAAACAGGACATTAGAAACATGACCACAGACTGAAATTGATTTTGATATTTAATATGACCAGAAAGTTTTTAGCCTTAGTGCTGACTGAAGGACTAAACGGTTTTCACGCCAGCTTTAAGTTGTCTACATACCCTGTAACATTTCGTGAATTGCTGGAATACAGTAGGAATGCTGTCTGTAGGAGAGGATCTTGGACTGTTAGGTTCTGATTAGGTAATGGACAAGACCCCCTGATTACTGGTCAGAGCACAAATAATGAGGAGACAGGTAATCAGCTTAAGACTGTCTATTGGAGGCAGAGATAGGTGTAAATTCAATGATGTACATAGTATAAAAAATTAACAAAATACAATAATTAATAAACAAAATTAATAAATTACAATCATAATAAAGTATTTTTCCAATTCATGGAAAAATACACGCCATAAATGATCATTTGACATTAATAACATACAGTGCCCACATATAGATTAAGGTGTGGCGCAAATGAGCAGAATTCAACTTAACATAATGCTAATCACTCACTAGGTATTATAACCAAATACAGACTAACATCATTAAGATCATTTAGAACCCACAACATTTATCTGCATCTTAAATGGTTATTCACCCAAAAATGAAAATTCTGTCATTAACTACTCACCCTCATGTTGTTTCAAACCCGTATGACTTTCATTCATCTTCGGAACACAAATGAAGATCTTTTTGTTGAAATCTGAGAGCTTTCTGTTCCTCCATTGAAAGCTACATGACTGAAACTTTTAAGCTTCAAGAAGTTCATAAAGATATTGTAAGACTAATACATATGAATTGAGTGGTTTAGTCCAAAATTTTCTGAAGAAAACGATCACTTTCTATGATCAACAGATTGAATTTCAAAGTTTCAGTTGTGTAGCTGTCTATGCTACACAAAATCTTTGATTTTCTTGGTGTGGTTTTCATCACGCACACACAAATTTGCTCTCCGTTCTGCTGTCATTGTTTGCACGTCTAAAAACTTTGCTTGCGAGTTCAAAAAGTGACCAAACTTCTTGCGCCTAGATATTATGTCGCCCAGTGGAATAAAGCTCCACTTTAGTTCAAAACTTTTCAATGTGCAAGCAAACAATGTCAGGAGAATGGAGAGCAAATTTGCATGATGAACTAAGAAAAACAAAGATTTACTTAAACTGCAAAGAATTTTGAAATAAATAAATGTATTTGTAATTAAAACAGTTCTAAGAAGACTTTTTATTAGTAATATTTTATTTTTTAATTACAATAGTTTTTGCTCTCGACCACCGTTTGTTTGATTGAGTAATAAAAACACGCACACACAATAGGGTACTGGGTACATCCGTGACTCAAGATGTTTCAGAAAGGGGGACATGTCCCAGTCATTTGCAAATTATGCACATAGTCATATAACAGTCTATTTCAATCACTAATCTATATAAATGACATTTATGTAGATCAGTGATTTCAATAGGAAAACTACAGATAGCCAGTTTTCAACAAAAAGTTAGGGAAAAAGTTAATCAGAGCAGCATATCGTCCAAAAAAAAAAAAAAAAAAAAAAGATCCTACAAACATTGCAGATGAATGGGCCTACAGCCACTGTTTTAGGAAGGAGGGGAATTGTATGATTGTTTTGTATGAAATGTTGACGTTTATAAATAAGCGTTTTGGCACACCTGAGGGCTGTTTCATAAAACAAGATTAGAAAACAAGCCAGGCTTATTTTAGTTAGTCAGACTTATTGTCAGTGAATTCTGTTTCATAAAGCAAACTTAAATTAGTTCAAACTCAGTTACTCTGGCAACTTATGCTGGGAAACTAGCCTGGTCCGGGGCAGGCTAACTGTCAGGCTAAGCTGAGCTCCTCTAACACTGACCAGTAATAACGATGATATTACAGCTGACTCTCTCACATACAATTATTTGACTTTATTAACCACTATCAGTCCAAAAATAAATAAATATAAATAAGATTTTCTTATCAAAGTGATAAAATGTTGTGTTGCAAAATTGAGCACCCATTTACTAAATAAAGCTAAAAAAAATAAAAAATATTTTTTTTTATTAAAAGGTAAGTATGATGAACCAAAACATTTAAAGAGAAGTAATTTCTTAAAAATTAAGTTTTATATATATCCCACTGAATCATTCTCAGACTTAATGCTGACAAAAATGGAACCACTTGGGACAAAACTGTCAGGAAAACTTATTTTTTAGGACAAAAGAGGACAGTGGTAAAAGAGGATTACCAAATCATTGTTTTAAGTGTGAAAATATTACAAAAGTAACCAGCAAAAGAGCCAGCAAAAGCTATGAAAAGAGTGCAGAGTAATATGCATCCTGCAGAAATGACATGCATGGTTGTTGTTTACACTAGAAATAGGCCTACCTACTGTAGTCAAAGCACAATAAAGTCAGCTAGCCTTTTCCCAGGCCCATATTTACTAAAATATAGACCTCTGGGAAACTATATATCTGTAACCTACAGGTTTTCTTTTCTTATTGGCTAAATGTTTTGTGACCAAGATTTAATTAGATTGATTTAAAATATATAAATAAATTTCTCTCTGGTTTTGTTTGGCAGCTGTAATACCTTTTATGGTTATTAGAAGAACAGAAATTAAATCACAAAATTAAAAATTAAAATAAATATGCACAGACTAAATTTTAATTGGTAAGATGAATCTAAACTCAGTAGTTGGCCTGAAGTATATTGATTTACCCCATTACAATAATCAGTTTACAGTTACTATCATAAAAATACACTTACTTGTAGGTTTAAAATTGTACATAAGGCACATTTAATGTCCAACATCAAATATTTTAGCAAAATGTATAATTTAGTCAGAACGTTGCGCTTCTATTGAGTTCCGTCTTTGGCGCGCATGTGCGCAGCAGTGCTCGTTCACTGTGAAGTTTAGCAATAAAATGGAAATATTTGCATGACTTTCTAACATTTACAGATGGAGAATATACTTGTGAAAAGTAAGTTATGCACTAAGGAAAACACCATGTCTTAAACACATAAAATAGCACAAAATGTATGCTGTTTCCTATGGTGGAACGATTTGATCCATGATCGACCTCTAGGGCTGCTTAAGAAAAGTGTGCACGCGCAATAATCTTGACCAGGTAAACCTGGATCGAATTAGCGGGACTGCGTGAACTTCAATTACCTTTTATGAAACCGCTTTAGCTCCAACTCATTTGTTAGGTTCATTCAAGTCAGGTTTTGGAGTTTAATCCTCGCTTTTCTTAGCCACTTTTATGAAACAGCCCTCTGGGGTGCGTTTCCCATACAACGACATAACTCGCTGCTTCACTACAGTGATTTCAGAATGGCTTCTTGATCCTGTTACACTAAATTACCTCTAACAAACTGCATTTTCGGGACAAAAGTCCCCTGGTTATTTCATAACTTTAAAAAACAAAACAAAAAAACAAAACAAATATAGTTTTTAACTTGGTATTTTATATGTTTATTTAAAGATGTAATTGTAAAATCAAAGTCCGGACCATTATCATGAATGACAAGTTTACATTTTGGAACATTATTTTACCCGTATTTTGAAATTTTCAGTATTTATTTATTAATTAACATAAACTAATTCAAATCAATGTTTAGTGACCTTTTTTTTTTTTTTTTTTTAAATGGCACCATTTCTCCTATGGTTTTTAAAGTCATTTTTAAAGGTTGTTCCAGCATCTTGAAATGTTGCCACAGTTCTTATGGTTTTAATCTTTTTTTTCTCTCTCTTCATGAAATAGTTGTATTGAGTCACTTGATCTTCAATTTATCCTCAATGTGTTATGAATGCTGTTGGTTTTTTGAGTTGGTCTGCCTTTGGAGCTCTGTAGCTAAGTTTGAGACTGTTGAATTTGCTATTTGAATGCAATTTACTATTTGAATGCCAACTTGAATGCTTGAGAAATCTGTATTCATTGATTTTAAAATGCTCAGTGATATTTTAGCTGCTTCTAGCACACTTTTAATAATCAACCATTAGTCATTTGTGGTTTGTATTTGTCTCTTTTTAGTTTGGCTCATGCAGGCTCTTTTCGAATCACACCAGGACTGAGAAAATGTGGGTATTTTCTCTCTCTCTCTCTCTCTCTCTCTCTCTCTCTCTCTCTCTCTCTCTCTCACTCACTCACTCTCACACACACACACGGTTTTAAAACTGCCCATGATACATTTCTCTTCTCTCTTCATGTGTTCAGATGCCTGTGATCTCTCTCTGGATCCAAACACAGCACACACTCAACTCATCCTGTCTGAGGAGAACAGAAAGGCGACATACATCAAAGAGAATCAGTCATATCCTGATCATCCAGAGAGATTTGAGCACCATGAGCAGGTTCTGAGTCAAGAGAGTCTGACTGGACGCTGTTACTGGGAGGCTGAATGGAGTGGATGGGCTTATATAGCAGTGACATATAAAGGAATCAACAGGAAAGGAGGCAGTGACTCTTGGTTTGGATTCAATGACAAATCCTGGAGTCTGTACTGCACTGAAAACAGATATTCTGCCTGGCACAATAATAAGAAAACTGATATACCAGCCCCTTCACCGCTGTCTAATAGAGTAGGAGTGTATCTGGACTGGTCAGTTGGCTCTCTGTCGTACTACAGTGTCTCTGACACACACACACTCACACATATACACACATTTAACACCACATTCACTGAACCCCTCTATGCTGGATTCAGGGTGTTTGATGCCTCATTGTCTCTGTGTCAGATTTAACAATCTGCTTTGAGCAGGGGTGTAAGTACAGACGGTGCTGGCAGTGCAGCCGCACTGGGCCCATGCAGTGAGGAGGCCCGCAGCACACGCAAGCAGGCCCCTGGTGATGAAGTGACTCTGCAGGATACTGGGGATACTCACATTTCAAATGAAATGCGCTAGTTTGAGATTCTAAATCACGCTCTACCGCTTACTGTCAACCATATATATCAGAACACGTGAGCGAAGGCTCAATATTCTGCTCTATGCCAGCACGCTCCATAAACAAAACATTTTCAATAAAACATCAACATCTAAACTTCTGTTTATTCTCAATAAGAACTTCTGTAGACGTGTGACAGAAATAAAGTCAGTCTGGTTAGTAATAAGTGAAGCTGGTAATGCTGTTTGTGGAGTTGTTTAATCAGATCTTCAGAGATTTAATGTCTTTTATCTATATTAGATTTTATCTATATTAGAAATATTAGATTCTGTGAAATAAAAATGTTATGATTTGTGCATGATTATCCATGAACAAGCCCATCAAATGAACACAACACCACATTCCAAAGATCACAGTGATCTCCCACCAAACCATTCATAAAAATGAATCTGTGGTGCCTAAATTGGAAGATGTCTCCCATGCCTGCTTAACCTCAAACTAAGGTAATATCAATAAAGAAGACCCTCCTATGTACACAAACCTAAAAACCCTGTAAGACCAAATGGTCAAGAGACAACTTTATGACTTTAATGCAGAAATCCACGGTCCTATCAGGAAACTGAGACTTTCCCATTGCCCGAAATCAACAATAGACCTTAACCAGTAGCATTCATTTTCCCCCAACATCTCCCCTTCCCAGAGGCACATTCCATTTTCCCTTCAAGGGTTAGTTCACCCCAAAATGAAAATTCTGTTAATAAAGACACACAATGTAAGTTCAATTTGTTCAATAATTATAATCAATAAAAACAACAACAACAAAGTGTAACTGCTCAAGCAATAATACATCACCCATTATATACATTATACCCAGCCAGCAAAACTCTGAATTTTATCCATCTGTAAAGTATAACATTTCATCAGGCATCACATTAGGCTTCCTTGACTTTATTTATTTATGGCTTTATTAGAGTAGATGTGATTGTACTTTATCCTCGCTGAATTTTAATTTAACTGCATAAATGAGGCCCCATGATGAGTGGTTTTATTTTAATTATTTGCAGAGAGAAGATAAAAAAGAAAAAAACATAAAACTATTGTGGCAGATTGTTGATTACACTGTTTATATGTTTAAAGCCCTTGTTTAGAGCTGAAGATGGACTCACAACCCTCATAGAGCTTCCAGATGCATCTGAGCACCTTACAGTGGTCCAAAGAAGGATCTTCCCACATGATCAAGAGCTTGTTGAAACTAAACTCTTCCTTATCGTCCACCTGAACACACTTGAAGAAGAGAGAAAAGAGATATGTGTTTTATATGAGACTAGCAAATAGAGCCTTCAAAAAAATAAAAAATAAAATAAATAAATAAATAATTAATTCCAGAACAACATAATTTTTCATTATATATAGCATAAGCTTCAAAACATTTTTCTGACTTGCCAACCGATCTCAAGGGAAAATAACTATTTTACAAGGTGGCGATTTCGTATGAATGCATACTATGTGAGTTGTACAAAAACGTACAATCATTAGAAAAAGTAAGCATGAAGATCACCCTAAACATGTCAAACACTGAAGCCTAAGCAGATCAAAGTAAATTAATATTTTTTTGTCTGCTTGGAAACAACATGAGAACACACGTCGATTAACAGGTAGGAAAATTTCCTCACTGTCATATCCCTAGTTCAAATGTGTAATAACAATAGCTATGTAAAATACTACTGATAAAAACTTTAAAAAGGATAAATAATCAATATTTTTGAAGTAGATATGCAAATGTGCCATTAAATTATTGAAATATATACTTCAAATCTCAGGGGGTAAATTATTTGGTCAAATGGGTTCAGCTGACAAAAAAGTTTGAAAACCCCTGGTCTAAAGCGATACAAGCTTCGATACGCGCTTCACTGAAAGCTTCCGGGATTTCTCGACACACGCCCCGAAGCCTCGACACAGAACGTAACATCACTAGCAATACCTTCATATCTTAAAGTAAGCAATATTACCTGATCATATTTTCTCTTACTTTATCAAACTCCGATAACTCGGCAGCTTTTCCCATTCTGACACGAACACTCTACTGTCAGCGCCAACGACAAAGAATACAGAAGATCCAAGTGCGAGTAATACAGGTTTATTTTCAGCTGTTCAGAGAACAATATAACAAAAGCAGACGTGAGACCGAAGGTGGTGAGCTGGGTGACGCAGGGCTGCAATGGGTACCAGAGACCGAGGAAATAATCCAACCCAGAAACAGGGCTACTAAAGAACAGTCCAGAAAATCCAAATCCAGGAAGACACGGGGAAGGGGAGCGAGCACCCACCAGGACAGCCTGCAACGATCTGACAAACACGACACGTTGGCACACACATTAAATAGAGCACTGAAACAAGACACAGCTGACACAGATCACAATCAGTCAACCAATGTAACGCCCACACAATAAAGTCACGCACATCTCCAAACATCCACACGAGGGCGAGTAAGTGAACCCATGAACCGTGACAGTACCCCCTCTCCTAAGAACGCCTCCTGGCGTTCCCAGGAGAACCTACCTGTTGATTGTAATCATCAATCAGAGAGTGATCCAGGATGTCCCTGGCAGGGACCCAACTTCTCTCCTCCGGACCGTAACCTTCCCAGTCCACCAAGTACTGAAATCCGCGTCCCCTCCGTCTAGCGTCCAAAATACGACGAACCGAATAAGCAGGTTCCCCATCTACGAGACGCGGCGGGGGGGGGAACCGGCGGATTAATGTGGGAATGAAAAACCAGGTTTGATTTTAGAAATGTGAAAAACGGGATGTATTCTCCTATACGCCGGAGGAAATTTGAGGCGGACTGTCACCGGACTAAGGATTTTAGTGACAGGAAACGGGCCAATGAATTTGGGTGCAAGTTTATTACAAACGGAGCGAAGAGGAATGTTCTTAGAAGAAAGCCACACTTTTTGACCGACAACGTATACGGGTGGCTTCAGCCGGTGGCGATCGGCCTGAGCCTTAGTGCGCGCTCCCACCTGAAGAAGAGTCTCACGGGCTCTTCTCCATGTGTGACGACACCTCTGGACGAAGGCGTGAGCGGAGGGGACCGCGACTTCGGATTCCAGACTAGGAAAAATAGGTGGCTGGTATCCTAAACTACCCTGAAATGGCGACAGGCCCGTAGCAGACACTGGTAACAAATTGTGGGCGTACTCCACCCATGAAAGCTGCTGGCTCCAGGAGGAAGGATTCTGAGCCACCCGACATCGTAACACTCTCTCCAAGTCTTGGTTGGCTCTCTCAGCTTGCCCGTTACTCTGGGGGTGGAACCCAGATGATAGACTGACAGTGGCTCCCAGCAAACGACAAAACTCTCTCCAAAATTTGGAAGTAAACTGGGATCCCCTGTCGGAGACCACGTCTACCGGGAGGCCATGAATACGAAAGACGTGATCTACGACAGTAACCGCTGTCTCCTTGGCTGAAGGTAATTTGGGCAAGGGAATAAAATGTGCCGCCTTAGAGAACCGGTCCACTACGGTTACCGTATTACCCTGTGAAGGAGGTAGGCCTGTAACGAAATCTAGCGCTATGTGGGACCAGGGTCTCGAAGGGACAGACAGCGGTTGAAGAAGCCCATCTGGGGGACGATTGGAAGTCTTACCGCGAGCACAGACTGAGCAAGCCAAAACAAAGCTTCGAATGTCACGAGCCATTAAGGGCCACCAAAATTGTTGCTTGACCAAAAAACTGGTACGACTGACTCCTGGATGACAAGCCACATTAGAAGCATGACCCCACTGGATAACGTCTGACCGTAATTCCTCTGGCACGAATAAACAACTCGGTGGGCACCCGGGCGGAGGCGTTACCCCTTCTAAGGCCGTGCGGACCCTCGATTCGACCTCCCAAGTGAGTTAAGAGACAAAGAGTCTCTCAGGTAAAATACACTCGGGAGTAGATGGGCGCTCGGAACGATCAAAAACGCGAGACAAAGCATCGGGCTTGATGTTCTTAGACCCGGGACGATACAATAGGGAAAAGTCAAAGCGACCGAAAAAAAGAGCCCACCGAGCCTGCCTGGAGTTCAGTCGTTTGGCGGACCTGATGTATTCCAGATTCTTGTGATCGGTCCAGACGATAAAAGGTACCCCCGGACCTTCCAACCAGTGACGCCATTCCTCCAACGCTAACTTGACCGCCAACAACTCTCTGTTACCAATGTCATAATTGCGTTCGGCAGCAGATAAACGATGAGAAAAAAATGCGCATGGGTGCATCTTGTCGTCCGCGGCGGTACGCTGGGAGAGAACTGCGCCTACCCCCACCTCTGATGCATCAACCTCCACCACAAACTGACGTGACGGATCAGGGGCTACAAGAATGGGAGCTGAAACGAAGCGGCTCTTAAGGTTGGAAAATGCAGCTTCAGCTGCATTAGACCACCTGAACGTAGTAGCGGTGGAGGTTAAGGCGGTCAGAGGAGCGGCTAGTTGGCTGAAATTGCGAATAAAACGCTGGTAAAAATTAGCGAATCCCAGAAACCTCTGCAGGGCCTTGCGGGAATCCGGGATTGGCCAATCCACCACAGCCTTAACCTTGTCAGGATCAATGCGTACTCCCTCGGACGAGACGATATAACCCAAAAACGGAACTGACTGTGCATGAAACACGCATTTCTCCGCCTTGACAAAAAGCCCATTCTCTAACAGCCTCTGGAGCACTCGTCTGACGTGTTGAACATGTTCCTGGAGAGAGGAAGAAAATATCAATATGTCGTCCAGGTAGACATAAATGAACTGATCGACCATGTCTCTCAACACATCATTGACGAGTGCTTGGAAAACAGCGGGCGAGTTGGAAAGCCCGAACGGCATAACCAAGTATTCAAAGTGCCCTCTGGGGGTATTAAATGCCGTTTTCCACTCATCCCCCTCCCTTATGCGGACCAAATGATAAGCGTTGCGCAGATCTAATTTCGTGAAAAGAGACGCTCCCTGCAACCGTTCAAAGGCAGAAGACATCAACGGCAAAGGATAAGTATTCTTTACCGTGATGTTGTTCAGTCCTCTGTAATCAATGCACGGCCGCAGCGAGCCATCCTTCTTACCCACGAAAAAAAAACCTGCCCCCGCGGGAGACGAGGAAGGACGGATGAGTCCAGCTGCTAAAGAATCAGAAATATAATTTTCCGTGACCTCCCTCTCTGGATTAGAAAGTGAATATAACTTGCCTTTAGGCGGAGAAGTTCCTGGCAATAATTCTATGGCACAGTCATAGGGACGATGAGGAGGAAGAGAAGCAGCCCGGGACTTACTGAACACTTCCTTCAGGTCGAGGTAGTTCTCAGGCACGTTTGACAGGTTCACTGACTCCTCCTGTAACACAGAACGAGACACAGAAGAACAAGCAGACAACAAACAAGAGGCGTGACAGTGGTTACTCCATTCCGCCACCGAACCCTGGCCCCAATCGATCCTGGGTCTGTGCTTGACCAGCCACGGATGACCCAGTACGGCGGGCACCAGCGGAGACCTGGAGATGAAAAAAGAAGTCTGTTCTGTGTGATTACTGGATGTGATGAGTGTCAAAGACCCCGTGGTGTGAGTGATGATGGGCAGTTCCTGACCGTTGAGCGCATGTACCGAGATGGAGTGACTGAGTGGAATTATAGGAATACGTAAATGTTTCGCCAATGAAATATCCAGAAGGTTCCCCTCCGCTCCTGAGTCGATCAGTGCCTGGCAGCTGTAATACCCCGATACCCATTGCAGTCTCACCGGAAGGAGAGTCGCTGAAGAGGAACCTCGCTACTACTGCCGGGCTAGACCTTTTACGGGACATTCTCTCAGGAAATGTCCAGCTTTACCACAGTACATACAAAGTCCTCTCTCTCTCCGATTTTCTCTCTCCTCCCGGGAGAGCCGAGCTCTACCCACCTGCATGGGCTCGTGTTCGACTGGATGACTGACCGTGTTACACCCACTGGCACCAGCGTCCTCCATATAGTCGAACCTTGACACTGGCCGCGTGCGTTCTTGTAAACGAGCATCCACTCTTAACGCCAGCTCAATCAGTCCATCGAGTTTTACTGGTAACTCCAAGGTGTAGACCTCCTGTTGCACACGGTCAGCCAGCCCATGCAGGAACATATCCCACTGCGCCTCCTCGTTCCACTTACACTCCGCTGCCAACGTCCGAAATTCAATCGCGTAATCCGAAACGGGTCTATTTCCTTGGCGAAGATCAGCGAGTTTACGTGCTGCCTCCCGACCCACCACAGTGCGGTCAAAAACCCTCCTCATCTCCTGGGAGAGTGTAAGGAACGAAGAGCAGCAAGGATGGTTATTCTCCCACACCGCCGTTCCCCACAACGCCGCACGTCCTGACAGCAGCGTCATGACCAACGCCACCTTAGACTCCTCTGAAGAAAACGTTATAGGTTGCAGAGAGAAAAAAATAGAACATTTCGTTAAAAATGATCTACACAGATTCGGTTCTCCAGCATACCTCTCAGGTGTTGGAATACGTGGCTCATGTTGACTGTTGATGTTCACTGGTGGGTGGGAAACGGTCGGTGTGGCTGGCGCAGTGGGCGATGACAGATGTTGAACTTGGGTAGTAAGCTCGGACACCTGCGTCACCAAAGCCTGTACGGCCCGTGCAGTAACCAATACCTGCTCCTCTTGCTGGTCCATGCGCTGGGCATTCTTACTCAGATATTCCTGTAAGTCTGACGATCTCGCTGGATCCATGAGGTCAGATCGTTCTGTCAGCGCCAACGACAAAGAATACAGAAGATCCAAGTGCGAGTAATACAGGTTTATTTTCAGCTGTTCAGAGAACAATATAACAAAAGCAGACGTGAGACCGAAGGTGGTGAGCTGGGTGACGCAGGGCTGCAATGGGTACCAGAGACCGAGGAAATAATCCAACCCAGAAACAGGGCTACTAAAGAACAGTCCAGAAAATCCAAATCCAGGAAGACACGGGGAAGGGGAGCGAGCACCCACCAGGACAGCCTGCAACGATCTGACAAACACGACACGTTGGCACACACATTAAATAGAGCACTGAAACAAGACACAGCTGACACAGATCACAATCAGTCAACCAATGTAACGCCCACACAATAAAGTCACGCACATCTCCAAACATCCACACGAGGGCGAGTAAGTGAACCCATGAACCGTGACATCTACTGACCGAAAGCCAGACTCGGGTGATTTATATCTGTGAACTGCGCCTGCAGCACCGTTCGGTTGCCAGGCGCGCTCATTGTTCTTCATTGCCCATCCAGGCAAACTAAACGGAACTTATATGAACAAACAATAAACAGTTGTATTTTTTAGCTAACAATAACAATAAGTGTTACAGAAGTTATTTATGGGTTGCCACACTTGAATTCAAACGTTAAGTATAAAATTTGATTTATGTTGAGTGAGTCAATGGTAAACATAATCTTCATATAATTATGCACCTTCCTCGATATGTAAATATATTTACATCAAAATGGTGATTTAAATGTGTTTGTTTTTTTGTTCAGGTTGATAGTTTTCTGTTCAGATTCACTGGCACATTTTACCTGACATCACCCCTCTCTGGTGATTTTCCCTCCTCTTCTTAGAATACCACTGTACACCACCAATAGGCTAAATGAAAACTGTATGTACAATAGAGTAGGCCTACAGTTTCAAATAAACCTTGACAGACCTATGAAGGACACACGCTCAGCAGTGTTGCAGACATGAACAGGAAACAGATTAACAGGAAGCAGCACTGTGGACAGTCCTGCGGTTACCATGTGTACCATTCAACCGTCTGTTTTTCTAGCAAATATTACATCTAATCTGCTGTGCCAACACAAAGGCTGTCCTTTCAGCTCCTCCTCTGACTACGGTAATATATTTTATTTCATATTTTATTAAATGTGTTGATATTGAGAAGGTGAAAGAAAGTTCCATATCTTTTAAATC
>CM075492.1:645000-657500 GCA_037950675.1 Hypophthalmichthys molitrix | reverse complement strand
ACACTTTCACACACACCCCCGTCATGTTCCAGCAGCAGGCGTCACATGTTCTTCCTGTGTTCAGAGTGTCCTGAAGGCCTCCGGAGTTATGACACGTCCACAGAGCAGCTTCATGAAGCAGGTTATGATGCCTTCATCACTGGACTGTGCTTCATCTCCATGGCAAACCACCTGGGTGAGTGTGTGTGTGTGTGTGTGAGAGAAGTTTCAGATCAGCTCATCCAATCAGAGCTCAGTCTGAACTGTCATGTTGGTCTCTCTTCTCTTAGGGTCTTTCCTCACTCCTCCAAAGAGTCACATCTCTGCTCGCTCCAAACTCCTCGAACCCTTCTACAACAAGTGAGCAGCAGCAGGTCGCACACACACACACTCATTCTCATTCTCACACACACACACACCCCCCCACAGACACACACATCTGATCTTAGTCTGACTTGAGTTCATACATTTTCCAGATTATTCCTGATGAGGGTGATTGACATTCCCTACCTGAACATGAGTGGACCTGACTGTAAGAGCCACACACACACTATATACTCAATATCTGTCTGTGTGTTTATTCATCTGTCCATCTATCATGTGTCTATCCAGTGCAGCCCAAGAGAGATCACGTCCTGTACGTCACGTTCCCTAAAGAGTGGAAGACCAGTGACCTGTACCAGCTCTTCAGCGCCTTTGGTAACACACACACACACACACACACACACACACACACACACACACACACACACACACACACACACATACATCTCACACAGTCTCTAGTCAGTGTGTGTGCTGATCTGTGTTTGTGGTGTCTCAGGTAACATCCAGGTGTCGTGGATCGACGACACGTCGGCGTTCGTGTCTCTCAGTCAGACGGAGCAGGTTCAGATAGGTAAGACCCTCCGAGCCGCTGATGTTTCGGTGTGATGTCATGTCCTGACGTCTGTCTGTGTGCAGCCATGAACACCAGCCGCTACGCCGAGAGCTACCGCATCCAGACCTACGCCGAGTACCTGCAGGCCAGGCAGAAGAACACCTGCTCCAGCAGGAAGTGGGCCTCCGACGGTTGGGCGGACACTTCCTACAGCGCCGCTGCCATGGCGACCAGCCGGTGAGTCCGAGCGTCTCTTCCAGACACACAACACGTGGTCAGTTGGTCAGTCATGTGACCCTGTGTGTGTTCAGGCTGCATGCGGTCAAGAGGAGCATCAGTCCGTCTCTGGAGGAGCAGAATCATGAGGCTGACAGCAGCTGGACGACCTACAGCAGCGTCAAGAAGATCAAGACTGACGGTCAGTGTCTGCTTCATTCACACCTGCAGCCATGACTATAACAGCGTCCTCTATAACCACAACAACGATCACCGTATTAGCGAAACTATATTTGTATCCTCAATAATGAACTATATTATCATCCATATTAAAGAACAAAAACTATAATAACAATCACTGTATTAACATCCACAACAATGAACTATAACAACAACTTCAACTATTATAGTTACGATAACAATAATATTAGCAATAATAAATAACAATAATAAAAAAAAATAGTAGCGTCCACATCAGCGCAAGATATTGTTCTGTTTATTATAAGAGCAGTTTTGTCATCTGCTGCGTCAGCTGTTATAGTTGTGCTGTGGTATTCTCCTGAGCGCGATTATTAAAACTTGAGTTGTAGTCCTTAACCGGAGATGTTTAATTCCACTTTCTCTGCCGGTGCCACAGGAAGCTGCTCACAAACATATGCTGATGTCACCGGTTCAGAGGCGTCCTGCGATTGGCCCAGACTGCAGTAAGTGCCCCGCCCCTTTAACTCGCTCAGATGATGTCATGACCCATCCTCTGATTGGCTGCTGTTTGTCCAGGCCTGAGGGCGGAGCCTCTGTGAGCCCAGTGCAGGAGGAGGCGGAGCCCGAGGAGTCCCCGGCCAATCAGAGTCAAGGTAAAAGGAGCCGCAAGCACAAGAAGAGGAAGTCAGATGGTGAGCGTTCTTATTGACGTACAGAGGTTTGCTCTCGTCCGCTGAACTCGAGCGTTTGATTGTGTTCTCTCACGCAGCTTCTGAAACGACGCCGCCGACGCTCTTCGATGTTCCTCAGATTTGGTAGCGAGAGCTCAGCAGCCAATCGAGACCCTCGCTCAGCCCGGGCGTCTCCGACAGCCAATCAGAAGACTGCACTTAACTCCTGACGCCCGGCGTGTCGTCTGTGACTTCCTGTGACCTCCTGTGACCTCTCCTTGCGTGGCCGAAGTTCAGAGCGTTTTAAAGGTGCTGAAGTTACTGAGCCATTTCCTGTGTGTGTGTGTGTGTGTGTGTGTGTGTGAGAGAGAGTATTTTACTGCGGTTTCCCAGAACGTTCCCTCATTTTAACTGTCGACGTGTCCTGCAGGTTTATTTATTCCTCGTAAGGGTTTGTTCGTCTTTAGTTCCTTCAGATTACCAGTGAGGAAAAAAAAAAAAAAAAAGAAACGACGTGTCAAAGAATGTCTAATGATGTCATCACGAATGTCCTGTTCAAATCCTTGTATTTTTTTTGTATGAAATGTTCAAATGTTCCCTTTTCCAGGGGAGATGAAATTAAAGAGTCTTTCTTAGTACGTCTGTGTTGGGCTGTTCATTCAGAGTCGATTCAGTTAGAGTAAATGATTCACACAGCAGCGTTCGGATCATGATTCATGATTCATGATTCAGTCTGACATGAACAAGATTCATAATGATACAGGGGTCCAAAACTAACACACACGGTGTGAAACGCACAAATGTCTTTTACTGGTATTAAACGTGAGTTTGATCATCTGACCCGCACTGATGTGATTCAAATCAGACACTTTCATCCAACAGTTCTGACCATCAGAAGTTGATCTTGTGTATTAATCTAGTTTTATATTGTAAGTTATTTTGTTCAATGAAAATTGATGAATTGTGTGTTAGTCTCTGCCTAAAGAATACATTTTGACGTTTTCCTGCATCAATGACTCTTTCAGTGGCTCCAAATGTTTTCAGATGCTCAAGTATTTTGTTGCATTAGATTAATTATCAGATCAAGTGTCATCAGTTCCTCAAATGATGCTGGAGCTTCTGTCAGAATGAAGTTGATTTGTAGTGGATGTATGAACTCAGTTTTCAAGTTCATAGAGGTGTAGAGAATCACTGTCAACATGATCCAGTGTTACACAACCAAAAATGGCCTCTAGACCTCCTTGGTGTTCAGCAACATAAGGTACATTGTTTTGTTAAAAATTAGCAATTTTAATCTTATGATTACCGGTCTTGTCCTCTAGATGTCACTCTATTTATTCAACGGAAGTCCAAATAATAAATGTGGATCGGCAGCGAGTGATCCGGTAATCTCTCCCTCTTTGCTGATAGTTACAGCACGAAATAAACACGAATGAACGTCTCAATGTATGTTGGAAGATGCAAATACAGTTTTACAAAGTATAATCTCTCGCGTAATCGCCCAGTCAGTGTCTCGATCGCAGAAACGCGTCAATCAAACGGTTTAACAACGTATTTTACCTCAGGAAAGGCATTAGCTTGCTAGTTAGAAAAACGAGTATAACGAAATGTACAGTAGACCTGTTCTTTCATTTAACTTGGAGTCTTAATTTTGTGATGTAGCCTAAGCTTATGTAGAGAACCAAAATGGTTATATTTACAAAAGGATTATATTTAGACAACGAATTAGAAAGATGAGACTTTGTTTTTGTATAAACTCCGTAAAAACCTAAAATGTGTTTGTGTCAGAGACTCTAAATAGTCTATTATTGTGAGTTCCTTTCAGTATTTTGATATTCAGTCTCTGTTAACTCATTTAGGGAGATCAGTTTATAAATGTGGGTCCTTTATATGCGATTTAATATTAGTAATTTTTATCTGAAAATTAATAGAAATGGTATTTGATAGTTTGGACTCTGTTGTTAGTTTTAACTTTTAAGGTTATACTGAAGTACCATCTTGAGGATTGTGTAGTTTACAGCATTAGATGAGAGTTTTTGCCTTGAGAAAATCTGAAAGTCTTTACAAATAAATCAATACTGAATCTAATCAACTCAATTTAAGAAACGAGTTGAAATATCACATGATGTACGGTTTCCCTTTACCTCTTATGCTAGCACACACAAGAGATATTGAATAAAATAAGAGACAAAAGCATTTGTAAAATATTTTATTGATCATCATATCCAATTATTTCTCTTTTTGCCTTTGTGATCTGTAACTAAACAGGAAAAGTTTTAATACAAACTCATGAAAAGCCAAACAGATGAGATTTTCCTGCTTTTTTGTTTTCCAGCAGTATGGCGTGTCTCATTGTAGAATCAGTGCAGCAGGAAGTAGGAGAGCAGAGAACAGGAAGCTGTGGGTGACGCTCTTAGCACCGTTATACGTCATTCTCTGGGTGTCACTCTTGGCACCCTTATTCATGATGGAGCTGTGAGTGACGCTCTTATCGCCGTTATACGGGATTCTCTGGGTGACGCTCTTTGCACTGTGATACATGAAGCTCTGGATGAAGCTCTGGGTGACGCTTTGGTTGAGACTCTTTTCGTCGTTATATATGAAGCCCTGGGTGACGGCCTGTGTGCCGCTATTATCACCGTTACATAGGTTCCCCTCACAACATGAGAGGTCCTGAATAAAAGAGCATTTTAGGAGACCACAAATAGATTTAGTGATACAGCCTTTTAAAAGCATTTGTCGTCCTCCGTTTGTCACTGGTGAAAAGAAAACAAAGCTTTAGTCTGAGTTGGCCATTGGTATATGTGAAATGTATCAAAAGTTTAAAAATAAAACCTTTGAATGAGCAAGAGGGGCACAAATAATGACTTTAATCTCTTCCAGATTCTCACCTGTCGCTGTAATGCAGCTGTCTTCACTCCCTGAACAGCTCACTGTGTTTGAGCAGCTCTGTCCATCACAATAATAACACGTCCTTCCATTGGGAGTGTTCAGTCTGGGATCTGCCGGAGGAAAACCAGTATTCCTTTATTATTTTCGACTCCCTATCAGTTCTTGATATAAATCAACCCCACATTTGTTTTTCTTGACAGTAAAATGAGTGTGTTTGCACAATACCTGGAGCATCTCTGGCGTTACAAAAGTCAGTGTCGCAGCAGGAGAAAGCCGTCTTTAATACGCCGTAGTTAGCGGAACCATTCTGACATTCATCAATACATTCTTTCTTCTTAATTTTCACAGTTCCACCTAAAAACACGAATGATACAGGAGAGACTAGTTAAACTGCACAGCGTTTTGATGGGAAATGTATTTATAAATATGTCACACTAGAAAAAAAGCAGTGAAAAGTCTTTCGGATAAAGTATCCTCTCAGCTGCAAAGCAGAAAAAATAGAAAATTTAGAATTTTTCTAATTTCAACCAAATTTTTAATACAAATTGCATTGTTACTGAAACTGAGAAAGCTAATTAAATAGCAGAATATTCTGTGATTGAATTTGATAATTTCTGCCAGAGTTCTGTGGCGAGTTGCATATCTCAGTTTCAGCACAAGTAAATCAAAGCAGCATCTCCATCAGTCAAATATAACTGGATTTTAACCCATCGCACTGGACTCACCGATGTCCATTATGATTGTTGAACTCATGCACTTGGAAAATCCATTGGGACAAATCGCCAGATTGTTCGCACAGTAAGCCATACCCGTGCACTCGTAACAAAAGTGAGAGTGCTGTGATGATCCGTATTTGTGCTCAGGATCACTACAAGCGCTGCTTGTCTTTGTACCCGCAGCGACTAGAATAAACAGAAGAACAACTGAGATTTGCAGATCCATCTTTGATCAGGAAGTGAAAGAAACGTGTCTGCGCCTGTTTTATAGCAGATCAGAAGGGGTGGGTCTTCATGAGAACATGACCGTTTTACTGAGAGAAGGTAACATCAAAAAACAAGTGGATCTTTTATGAAATAGGATCTTAAGTTTGCATAATTTACTTGTCACTTAATAAGGAAATCAATCTTTCTATTTGTAAGGGATGTAGGTGTACTAAAACCAAACCTGTTAAGAGTTGATAAAAAAGTGTAGAATTTTTAAATTTTCAATTAAGCCATTAACCACAAACTCAATGTTTTTTAACCATTAAAATTCATTTAAGCTTTAGAATTGAACACACAAGCTTTCGTCAGGTGAACTGCAGCAGCATCAAACTACAAAAAACAGGAAACTGATATAGGTCAAGGCTGCTATAGAGAATAGAAGGTATAGAAAGCTTGACAAAAGAGGTTGAACTGTAAGTTTAGCCCACGGTACGTAAACCTTTGGACCAGTTAGTTAAACTTCAGTTTAAGATACAACCTTCATCGGGTAGTGATGATGGGAGTCTGAGATTAGTTTCCATTCTCTTTTCTCATTTTAACTTCAAACCGTCACTTCTGTACAAGATACAGTCCGTGATCCATTATAAGTCCCCTGTTATCCTCTCACAACAAAATCCACTCATGTATTAGTTTAGAACTGTTTTTGATTGTAAAAAGTGCTTGATCTCTGCATATTTCTCTCTGAATAGAGAATAAATAGACAACACAGATTTTACTTCATATGTTAATTGATGGACTGGAGTGGTGTGGATTATTGTGAGGTTTTATCAGGTGTTTGGACTCATTCTGACAGGATCCACTGCTGAGCCAGTGATGTAATGATACATTTCTCCAAATCTGTTCTGATGAAGAAACAAACTCATCTACATCTTGATCGCCTGAGGGTAACTATTCCCCCAAACAGTGAATCAATTTTCTGTTTGTTAATTATAAGCTCTTAATTATTTCATTAGATATTCTGTATTTTGCATTTAGTACAGTATGAGGTACATATAAGTTCATATCTTCCTCTGAGTTTTGGGAATGTTTGTGTTTTTACTTTGTATTTTATGCGTGATAAACGTATTACATCTTAAATCAAACGACCTAAATAGACCTTTTGTCATGGCACTTGATTTTGCAATGCATTATGACAAAGGGGTTTTAGGAAATGTTGTGGTGTTGTTTTTGTCCATGTGGTGAGGTAGTTTTGTTTCTAGTTAGTTTTTTTTTTTTTTTTCAGGAAAAACCAAACATAGTAGAACCCTTTGAAAGACGTGTTAACTGTTATAAACTCTTTTATTTATTAATTTTAGATGAGAGGTTTCATACTCAAAAAAGCTTTAGCAATGCAGACATGGAGGTGTGAATGTAGTCTGGATGTGTGTTTCAGTGGTTGTGTGGTTCAGAGAAACACACCTGATGTTTCTTGTAAGTCTCTTGAGCATATGTCAAAAATTGTAAATGCAACAATTGTTCCGACATTTAAGGTTATTTTGTTATCCAGTTTAAAAATGAGCATCCAAATACTTTCTAAAGCAATGTACATGACGCAGAATTTATTTGTACGTTAAATTACAGATACATATATAACAAAGATACATAAATTAGCCTGTATGTGTATAAGGGTTATATTTAGTTTCTGTTGGTTTAGTTCGTTTTTTCATGTTTATCTGTTTCAACAGTTTTTGAGTTAACCACATGTTCCCTGTTCTGTTGATCATTCAAGACTTTAGTTCTCAGTTCTGTGTTCGTCGTCTATGTTGAAGTGTAGTTTCCTTATTTCAGATTTAGGAGAAACTCTTAAAAATAATGGACATGTCAGTCCTAAATTTAGGACTCCTAAATTTTTGCTCTAAGAGTATTTCACAAAGCATTTTAGTGCTAAATCTGTGAAACGTTAGGAGTAGTCAAGAGGACTCTTGAGGCACTACAAAAAAAATCACAAACTATCCTAAAACGGTTGTTGCCATCAATCCGCCTCAGCAATCCACCCCAAAGACACTGAACACCATTGAGGCGATTGCGATAGAGCCTTGGGTGTTGAGCTTCATAAATGCAATAAATAATTTGATTTATAGATCTGCGATGACATAACATAGAGGTTCGTTTATGTACAGGCAATATGTATTGAATAATGGAAAATAAAACATTGCAGTCAAGTTGAAAATAATATCCTATCGTCTGCGCCGATAGCCTTGTGGGCAGCTCACGTGACCCCAGTTCAGTTCCGGCTCGTAGGCCTTTCCCGATCCCGTCCCCCCTTTCTCTCCCCTCTTCACTTCCTGTCTACTCACTGTCCTATCATAATAAAAAGGCAAAAACGACAAAAAGTAAACGCTCACTGGAAGAATACATTATCCAGCATTGCTTGAGAGGTACAGCAAACTACGGCAACTCAGAAAGCTCAAAATGCACAGCACTTTTTTTCCTTGTAGTGGTTCTAAATGGTAGAATTTTGAATGAAATTGGAAATTAATAGTAATCATTTAAGTAGTATTTTGTGTGCTTTATTAGCCAATTTTACAATAAATGTAATCTGTTTTGATATTTCAATACACTGTTAATTGACCCTTCACTGGGAGTTTGATTGACAGGCGATCTAACCAATCATAACGCCGAATCTGCTGTTATGTCCGACAAAGCAGTCAGGGGAGTTGAACGTCGGTGGATATGAACCTGAAAAATGGTGTGTACTGACAACTTTCCGCGGTTGAATCAACATTCCTTCTGATGTTCATTCATGTTTATTTGATGCTATAAAAGAGATGATCGGTTCACGAGCCGCTTGAGCTGAGGCGCTACAGTGATCCGTCACGACATATTAAAGAGCCACAAAACAGTATTTATTTTTTAAATTTCTTTAAAAATGACAAAATTAGAAATTTGAGACTGTTTCATATCAACAGTAACCTGCTCTGTCTTGTCTGTCGACGTGTTGTCAGTGTCCTCTTTGCTCCGCGATGTATTTTTGCGTGAGAACGTGATGTGTGGCGTGAGATCGGCATGGCTTGTCGTAGCAACAGAAAGTTTTTTACAATAACAACTAACTAAAAAAAACATTGCTAAAAATAGAACAAAGACTTGACTTGGACCGCAGGGACTTGTGAACATGTCTGGTAGTATGTCTAACATCCTCGCAGCAGCGTATGCATTGACAGTAGTAAGTTCCAGTACTTGCTCTGCAGCAGCAGCAGATCTACTCTGCAAAAACCAAATACATTAACATTGTTATATCCATAACCATGCTAACAATCTTCAGAGAGTCGTCATGATAGAAATATGGATCGATTTGTGCGTGTGAGAGGATGCATGTTTTGACATGCAGTAACTTGAGTGGTCTTGTGAAATGAGAAGGCAGAGTCCTCTCTGTGGGTTTGGGGTTTTCTTCTTTTCGTGCAGTGTACTGAATACATTTTCCATTTGATCTTTAGTTTCTGGGTTAAAGGCATATATGGAACAACATTTACCCCAGTGGTTCTCAACTGGTTTCGCCATGAGACCCACATTTTCCCATGGTCATTAAGCCGCGACCTTGATAATTTCAAGCCATTAGAAGTCATTTCAATTCAATTAAGCTCACAGAAGTCAATAGAAACGCTACTCCCGCAGAACCTTTATCTGTTCAGTCGAGTCAGCGTCTGTCAGAGACACGTGTGATTTCTCACGAAACATTTTATCTGTGGTTTAGATGTGTGTGTGTGTGTGATGAGAAGAGGTCAGTGTTATGCGGTCCAATACTGCAGCACCCCTCTCATGTGAATTAACTCATTTAATCAGTGCGGTTCTAGATCATGGTAACTGAGGGCCCACTTTAACATTTATCTTAAAGAGACAGTTCACCTGAACATGAAAATTCTGTCCTCATTTACTCACCTTCATGTTGTTCCAAATATGACTTTCTTCTTTTAAACATTAAAGATATTTTGAGGAACGTCTCACTGTTTGTTTTTTTTTGTCCATAATGGAGTGCAAATAAATATGAAGCAAAAGATGGTGGACTTCAGACATCTCAGAATAGCTCTGAAGACAACAGACATATTGTCCTCTTGTAATCTGCTCCTCTGGTGGCTTCAGCCCGATATTTGTGAGATTCGCTCACGGTGTAAACGTCAAATAATATAGTAATGATTTATATTTCTGTCCCTCCATTTACAGTCTCTGCTGCTTCAAAACGCTCATAAAGTGATAGTCAAATAAATCCACATGAATCGAGCGGTTTAGTCTGAATTTTCTGAAGAGACTCGATCACGTTATATGATGAACAGATCAGAACAGATTCAGTTCTCTCAGACCTCACATACACAAAACATTACCCTTTATAGACAGTTTTTAAAGCAAAGAGTAAATGAAGCTGTACAGTACTTAATGAAACAACCAGTTCTCAAACAGCTGAGTTGTCGCTGAAAGCAGAGGAGTTTGAATGTATGCACACATAAACATTGATCAGGGAACATAAACAGAAGCTCAGCCGTACTCGTGTGACACGCGAGAACAAATCTGATTGGATCTTGAGCTTGTTTATCATGTCTGAGTCACTGATCAGTGTTTATATGTGAATATAAGCAGGACAGACACTCCTCACGTCTGCACATTTCACTCATGTTTATTCTGAACAGTATTAACACATTAAAACCTGCTCACAGGTGTGATAAAAACATTCATCTCAATCACTTCAGCCAATCACAGGCGAGCTGGGCGGAGTCACAGCAGCTGCTCACGTCTGCTTGATGTGAATGAAGCAGAGGCCGGGATGATCGACGCCGTCGCTGTCAACAAACACACACACAACATAAGTCACACTGACACACACACTCAAACACGACTCTCTCAGTGTGTGTGTGTGTGTGAGACGCACCTCCTGTCTCCAGGCAGGATCACGACGCTCAGGCAGTTCCTCTCCAGCGCTCGGAACACTTTTCCCACTCTCCTGTCCAGCTTCTTCATCTGATGCTCCAGCAGTGGCTCCTGTAGGTCACATGACACCTGGAGACATTTCATCTCCTTACTAGGAGAAACAACTGAGGCGTTTCTATTTGATTGACAGCTGTCAATCACGTCACACTCCTCCCTCTGCTCTGCCGTCTCTGGGCTGGTTTCCATAGTAAAGGGGTGTGTGTGCGTCCATGAGGTCATGTGGGGCGGAGTCAGAGCGTGACAGACCGACAACTTCCTGCTGCCGATCTGAAGGGCGACGCCCACTGCGGCCTGAGCGCTGTCAGCGCACTTGAACTCTACAACACACACACACACGATGATTCACAGTACTGTATTTAATCAGCGTTAATTAAAGCAGCACAACATCATTTCCGTATTAATGAAGCTCTGTTGGATTCATACGCACTGATGAAGGCGTGTCTGCTGCGTTTCCCAGCATGCTCTGCGGCGCAGGTGACCTGCTGAATGGGGCCGAACTGTCTGAAGGTCTGGAGCTGGTCGTCATGGCGATGCGGTTTAGTGGACAGATTACACACGTAGATCATGTGACCGTTGAGACGGTCGTTCAGACGCTCGGAGAGACGCTCGTCCAGATCCAGACAGAGCTCGTGTACGGGACGCCGCACCTGATGTCATTAAAACCTCGTCAGGGAAGTACAGTGTTTGTGCTTCGGCCTGCTCACACCAACAACAAGAACTACAACGATAACGATAACGCTAACTATAGCAATAAAGATAACTGCAACCATGATAACTATAAAAACGATAACAACAGTGTGTGTGTGTGTGACCTTGATGGTGCAGTCGTTGATCTGGTGTCCATCCAGATGATCTAGAGCCAGCTGAGCTCCTTCAAGATGCTCAAACACGACCTCCGCATGAACCTACGGACACACAGAGACTGAAAAACTGTGTGTGTGTGTGTGAGAGAGTGTGTGTGTGTGTGTGAGTGTGTGTGTTGTACCCCGTGTGTGTGGTGCAGCAGTCGTACGGTCCGCAGGCGTCCGCAGCGCTTCAGTAGTTTGTGTACGTGTCTCTCTGTGCTGTCAGCGGGCAGCGGGCCGACATACAACACACACATCTGCCTCAGACGCTCACACACCTGAAACACACACACGTCAGCATCATACCATCATATGTGTGTGTGTGTGTGTGTGTGTGTGTGTGTGTACCTGCTGCAGGTGACGCTGTCGTCCCGTCGCTGGCGTTTGATTCAGTGTGTTGCTGAATGACGAGAACCGAAGGACACTGAGTGAATACGACTGAACCAGCCGTCTGAACACACACACCACCTACACACACACACACACACACACACAGTGAGATACAGGTGTGTGGGAACCAAAAGAAATGAACCAGTTCAATAGAACATATAAAAAAAAGGACCAGTGCCGCACACACCTCTCTGTCACTGAAGCACTGCTGTCTCCGGCACTGCTGATTGGACACAGAGCCGTTCGTCTCCGCTGCTCCGCCCAGGAACAATGCTGATTGGCCGGATCCGTAGAGGGCGTGGCCGAAGCTGAGAGAGCTGTGATTGGACAGAGAGACCGTCAGAGAGGAACGTCTTCAGTGCGTCACACGTCAGAAATAGAGACGAGTACCTGAGCTGATGATCGGACAAGATCACATGATCATCGATCTCAGGAAAATCCCACAATTCTTCGTGATGATCCTCAAGCACCTGAGAGAGAACGAACATCAGCGCTTCAGCAGCCATCAGTGATCCGACAGCTGAATCATTCACACCATCATTGGCTC